>CAMZMU010000072.1:41362802-41430523 GCA_947311845.1 Poa pratensis | reverse complement strand
ACGTTTTCTGGCGCCGATGCCGGGAATCGTAGGGAGAGATTTTATCCAAGGTGTGCATCATCGCATTCATCTCACAACAAAGTCAACGTCACCAACTTGTGCTAACACCTAAGCTTGGGGAGGTTGCACCTACGTGAGCACCATCTTATCCATCTTTACTTACAAAGCAATTTATTTGTTTTGTTAGTGTCATTGCATATCATATCATATTTATTTCAGTTTTGCATAAAAAATTAAAAATACCAAAAAAACTTGCTAAAATGGGAGAAAGAACTAAGTGTGTGACTACACAAACACTCCTAATGATCAATTTATCACGAGAGCTATTGCCACACCTAAGATAAATGCTGAGAGTTATGAAGTAAGTCCTAGTTTGTTGAACTTGATAACTAGGGAACAATTTGGTGGTAGTGCTATGGAGGATGCCTCTATGCATCTTCATGACTTTGTTGAAATATGTGACATGCAAAAGTTTAAAAATGTGGAAAGTGATATCCTAAAACTGAAGTTATTTCCTTTTTCACTTAGAGGAAAAGCTAAAGAGTGGTTGCATTCCTTGCCATCTGGTAGTATTAATTCTTGGGATGATCTAAAAGAAGCTTTCATTAAGAAATATTATCCCCCTGTTAAAATTTTGCAAAATAGAAACAACATCCTTTCTTTTAGGCAAAATGAAAATGAACATGTTGCTATGGCTTGGGATAGGATAAAACTTATGCTTAGAACTTGTCCCTCACATGGAGTTAATGAATGGACCATATTACACTCTTTCTACAATGGTTTAAACTACATGTCTAGAAACATACTTGATTCTGCTGCTGGAGGTGCTTTTATGAGTAAGACTATAGTAGAAGCTAAAAATATATTGGAAAGCATTTTACAAAACTATAGTCAATGGCATACTGATAGGGCACCTAATCCTTCTAAGAAAGTGAACTCTATTGAAGAAACTAATGATTTGTCATCTAAAATGGATACTATTCTTGCTTTGCTTAATAAACCTAGTGTTGAAAATGTTCCTTTGCAAGAACTAGTTGGAAACAATTCTGAAAATATTGATGTCAACTTCATTAGGAACTATGGTAATAATGGGTATGGTAACAACAATTATAACTCTTATAATAAACCCCCATATGTGCCAAATAAATATGCTTCTAGTGGTAATGTTTCTAGTGACTTGGAAAACACCATTAGATCTTTTATATCTACCCAAAAAGAGCTTAATAAGGAATTTATCTCTAAGTTTGAAAAACAAGATGCTTTGTTTGAAAGGGTAGATCAGCTTACTAAGGAAGTCTCATCATTAAAGAGCATCATTACAGCCCAAAAACATGAGGAAACAATAAAATATTGCCAAGAGGTTATCAATAAGTCTTGGGAACACATTCATGAGCAAGAGAGAGTTGCTAAAGAATCTATTGGGGTAATGAAAGAGGTTGAAGTTGAGGAAGTTAAAATGCTTAATGAAGTCAAGGATCCTTTGCTTGACTTAGAAAATTGTAGCTTGCATGAATTAATATCTATCTTACAAAAATTTGCAAGTGATCCTTCCATCAACACTAACCAAGCAGGTTTTGGTTCTTATATTGCTAATCATGTCTTGAAAGAAAAGATTGCTAGGTACAACCAAGAGGCTATGATACCACCTAAGCTTGGGGATATGTGGATACCTAAGGTACTAGTAACTATTGGAAAAGAGACACACCATGCCATACTTGATCTAGGATCTAGTGTCTCTGTTTTATCTAAAGAACTATATGAAGTGCTTGAATTGAAAAATCTTGAAAAATGCTCTATTGAACTAGCACTTGCTGATGACTCTATTAAACATGCTTTGGGAAAAGTAAGTGATGTTATGGTAGAGTTACATATGACTTTTGTGCCTGTGGATTTTCTAATCATGGACATGGGGAATAAAACCTCTAGTCCTATTATTCTTGGAAGACCTTTTCTTCGTACCACAGGTGCTATCATTGATTCAAAGGAAGGGAATGTAAAGTTTCAGTTTCCACACAAGAAGTGCATGGAACACTTTCCAAGGAAGAGGGAACCACAAAGTTCAAGCTCCCTCATGAGCTTCGTCCACAATAAAACAACAAGTAAGAAGCCTAGCTATATGGCTATAAAGAAAGCGCTTTGCGGGAGGCAACCCGGTTATTTTTTGTGTGATTTTCTTTGTGTCCTCTTGCTGTAACAAGAGACTTTGTGTCTAGTTTAGGTTCTGGAGTTTTCAATAAAGTGCCAAGTTTTACCCTTTTTGGTTTGAAAAAGTTGCTTATAGCGTTCGGAGATTTTATTCCTGCACGAAGTCAGTGCACGGTATGATTTTTAATTCTTATGTAACTCCGAATGAGCTCATATTTGAACTGTAGTTGCAACTTTTCATCCTCTGTATGCATGAATTTTTCGGAATTTTTCGAGAAAGTTTGGTAGGGTAGAAAAATACGTTTTGCTGCTGCTGTTTTTCTGGACAGATTCTGTCCCATTTTGTTTGATGCATGCTTTGAGCTTTTAAGTTGAATCTTTTTGATCCAATTGAGTTTATGAGTAGGCATACAACATTATACACTTTCTGGACATTCATATGAATTTTTGTTCAAGGATTATATGCAGCAAGGAACCTATTTGTTTATCACTATTAATGCACCCCACAGAAAAGAGATGGGAGAAACGGTGTTTTGAAGTTTTTTCACAGGGATTGGAGGAGATGCACCAAGAGCTATCCAAGGATGGTGAAGACCATAAGCTTGGGGATGTGAAGACAACCCCCTGGACCTACACACTCTCGGTTTGCACACGTCCAACTTCTGTTTTTCGATCGAAACACTTTATCGCATAAACTTGGAGCGTCGTTTTTTGTTTTTGTTTGAGTCTTGAGAGACCACCACACTATCATTATATATGAGAGAGCTACTGGAAATATGGGTTGAAATATGTTGGATGCTTTTATAAGATTGGGAAAAGGGATGTTTGACTTGATTTTTAATGATACATATAGTTGCATGATTCATGAGCTTGTTTATGAGTAATAGTTTGCAAATTCTTTTTAGAGCTATCACTTATTCATGTTTTGGTGCTGATTGTTATTTCACTTGGTTTAACATGGATTAGTTAGTTCTATGGACACTCATGCATGCATCTAGATGGTCAACTTTCTCCCTTTTGCTAGCCCAAAAACTCCAACAAGCAAAAACTTGTTTCCAACACCTTCAACCAAAGTTATTCCAGTGAGTCCACCATATCTACCTATTGGCTTTATGCTATTCCGAGTATGTTTAACATGTTGTTTGTGTTATCTTACCTCTGAATGAAAATGTTTATGTTATTGATTGCAATGGAAAAAATTGGTTATATAGCTCTCACGAACTTGATGCACAATGTTCTTTTATTTGCATAATAAAACTTGACCCATTGTGATTAAGATTATGATGTTTGTGGCTTGATGAATGTTTTGGGTTGGAAGTTAGCCCATATGTGCTGTCACATGGCAAGCTTTCAACACGCTCTTCATCTCATTTAGTTGATATCATGTGCTTTTGTCTATGGATGCTTATCATGTTGAAATAAATGTGGAAATAGTGAGTTTAAATGAGTTTGTGTAAATGGTTAGAGAGACGCCTGGGCCGCTAATCTAAGCCATGCATCATTCATGGTGGAAATTTACTTACATACTATGGTGAACCTTCTGTGATACACCTTGCAATAAAAAACTATTCCAAATGGTAAATAAAAAGGGTGTTGAGATTGTTCATTTTGTTTGTTTGTCTTGTCATTTTGATATGGGCTTGTTCCATATCTTGGGACAAGAGGTACCCCAGTTGACGCTCTTGATGATACTATTATGCTTACAATGATATTTAATTGAACTTGCTTTGTTTCCCAAGTTGAGTAACACATGGTGTAAGTACTTGTATTCAAGGGGCATGAGACATTCAACCCATTCTTTATCAAGCACACTACTCATATTTGCTTTCACTTTAACCTTAATCATTCAAGATGCTATGATAGGGGCAATGAGAGCTTGACACCAATGAATACCTTATTGCAATCATTAACTTAAGTAGAAGAGTTTGGAAGTTGGATGAAACTTATGCATGCTTTACCTCTACTCACATATACATCTTTCCAAAGTGTACACCTATCATATTCAGATTTTCATCTACACTCTATGACCATTGTAGGATGTTCTACTTATCATTATGCATACATGTGTTCCATATTACTTGCTACTATGTTACACTTTGTGAACTATCAATGAACATCCTTGTCTTGAATACTTGATATCACTTCATAAACTATTTGCATATTGCTACTCCTTTGAAGAATGAATCATTTGACTATATGTAGCAATAGTAATCATCTTTGATATCCATTGTTAAGTATTAAATTGCAAAGTCCATGTTAGTTTTATCATCTTCATACTCGAGGACGAGCATGGATTAAGCTTGGGGATGTTGATGCATGTAAAATGCATACATGAACTTTGCACTTTAATTGCTTATATTCCAATCATATTTGCATCATATAAGGGTTATATCAATGTTTTATACATGATTTTGGGAATATCATTTATTTCCTATTTTTATGGAATTAACCCTGCACAGGCAGAAAACCCGTTTTGTATTTTAATGTTTCAGGGACCCAAACGTCAACGAAATCACCTGGAAATTTACGGGCGTCAATATTTGGAAGGAAGAAGACCTGTGGGCGAAGGAAGCGAGCAAACGGAGGCCCGAGGGCCAAACGAGGGGCCCACGCGGCCACAGTACCAGGCCGCATGGGACCCACCCATCTGGCCCTCGAGGCTCCGTTCCGTCGATCTTTGCTCCACCGACTTCGTCTTGACCTAAAAACGCCTATAAAAAAGGTCCCATGACGTTTCGCGAAAGGAGGAGCGGCGTGAAACACAGAACCACGAAACAGAGAGTCAGAGGCTGTCGCCGGAGAAGATCGAGGGGAAATGCCGCCGGAATCGCCTCCGGAGGGCTCCACCCCCCTTCGCATGTTCATCATCAACATCTACAGCAAGACCTTCTCCACCATCATCACCATGATGAAGGGGGAGTCCCCCCTGGATTTGGGTTTGTGGTGGTAACTTATGTATCTCTCCTCTCTTTGAGCTTCACTAATTAGTACCTTATGAGCTGCTGAACATGATTACGGTCATCTATGTAATCCCCATGGTGGATATTGTGGTTTGAGATAATATTTGTTATGCATTTACTGTTGTGTTGGATCTTTTATGACTTGTCATACTTTGGAGATATTCTATGATGCATGTGATGGTTTGATTTGTGCATAATGCCTTGTTTATCTTTATCATGAGGTGATTGACACCACCAAGTGTAGATAGATGAGAGAGATGTGGTCACACACACGAAATATAAATCATTGCACTAGTGTTTAGAATATTATCCATTATGAAGTATGATGTATGTGGGTACTGGGTTTCCAATGTGACAGAAGGCATAGGTATTGAGTGACACAGTACCGTCCAACATCCTTTATCTGGGGGTAAAAAGGGAGAAGTATGATGTGGGTGTACAGCAACCACGCTAGCCTTACGAGGGTGACACTAGCAACACAAATGAGTATTTCTTTCAACTATGTGTTTTAGGACATGTAGTCGTTATAAAAGCTACCATTAAAACATGACAATTATGTGTACTTTATCTATAACATGTTAATCACCATAGATGAGAGAGAGAGGATTAAGTGAACCCATGAACCCATGTCCATTGTTTCTATAAGAGAAAACATTTGTCTTGTCCTCTTGCATTGAAGAGGATTGGGACACTTTTACATTCTTGCTTGGTTACATTAAACTTCCATCCATCAAATCAACCACCTTGCTCCTTAAACTTGTTTAGTGCATAATCAACAAAACTTGTGACACTTTAGTTGTAGGGAATAGATAACTTTTCCTTCTTGCTCCTGGGATCGATACCTTACTTCCATATCCGCTGCACCGTCTTCCCGACGCGCCACCAGCTCCCGTCCTTTGCCTGCGGGAGATCAACCTGGTGCACTACCAGGGCGGCAACGCGCAGCGGATGCTGGCCAAGTTCCTACTCGCAATGTCGAGCGGTTGGACCGCTATATTGTGGCTTCGCCGAGGGCCGTTGTGGATCCAGAACAAGCTCATGGATGAGATCAGAGGGTGGGCGATGGGCAAGATAGAACCTGAGGAGATTATGTTCATGTGACTAGCATCCATCCTACAATCCTACTAGGAGCTAGTCGCGAGCAAAATTGCTAGCCTCGTGCACATCCGTTTCCTGTCATGCTTTAAAATTACGAGCCTGGATACGAAGCACATGTTTTTTCAGGAGTTGGCTATTTAATATGGAAATATGAGATTCTTTGGGGCTCTTCTCATCCATGATGCACCAAGACTCACCAAGTGTTCTGGTGTTTAGTTTGTGAATGTTGCAGTATACATCTATGGAGTGCACCCAATGTTTGTGGTGCGAACTCATTGTTTCATATGTTGCACAAAATGTATGAAGTGTTGGCGTGTTGCACTCCCTTGTTTCAGTTGCTGTGACCCGTTTTTAGTTGGCTCATTTTTGTTTCACGCTTGTCAGTTTGGCAAGGGAAAGGGAGAGAAGGTGGTTGTGGCCTTGTGGAGGCAGAAGCACCAAGCAAGCATCAAGAACCACACCCACGCAAGCATCAAGAACTACATTCATCCAAGCAAAAGGGTGTGGAGAAAAGCATGCAACGTCGAAGAGAAGGGGCTAGGGCTTGTGCGAAAACGGGGTTATAAGGCTCGACCCTTCTATCTCGACCAATGTTTAGGCTAAGCCTTGTTTCCACAATCTTCGTTCTCGCGCGGAAGTAATTTGCTTGGCTTTACATCCAGCCCAGGGTATCATTTCAAATACATTTGTTGGACAAGCTCATACACATTGAGTGGATCCTATAAATTATTCTTTTGAGCATATTTTATTTAATCTGGTAAAAATGAAATTAGTACTATCCGAGTCATACGTATGCACAGGATAGTTGGTTTGTATAAATATTCTGTATATCATTAAATATCTCCTTTAGTTTTTTCTCTATCTAGAAGTGGAGAATACCCCAGTTAATGAAGGGTAATGATCATACATCTGCAATGCATTGTATGTCTCGGAATAGGTATATTTCTACCCTTTCCAGGTAGTCGATGGGTACTCACAGCTACTATCTTAACAGAACTCTTGTTTCATGCCCGAACGAGGTTGCCAAAGTAGGTGCATTTGTCTGTGGTGCTCACTGATCCTTCTATTGGATGGATCAGATATAGGATGGTCTCGATCATGAAGAAAGTATAACTAATTTCATTTTAAGAGGAAGATGACACTATGGATTATAGGTAGCTTTTTATCCTTAAACTACGTTGCAAATAAGCTCTTGAGTAATTCTGTTCAGTTATTCTTAAGTTCTATCGCATGTGTTTATTTTTAATTAGTGTATTGAAATGCTTGTGATGCCTCTCTCAACTACATTGTGTGAGATTCGAACTTGTGCTGCATAGTTTTTTTTGTTGTGTTTACCGTAGATTTATGCAAGGAAATATTTTATGAATATCACCAAATAATGGATATTACAATAAAAAGTGGCATTGGTACTCGAGACACATGTGTAATAAAAGAAAGATCATCAATCTATACCATTATAATCACTTTTTTTATGAAAACAGTGGACTTTATTAATTATGTTACAACATTTTTTTCAGTCATTCTGATAAGTGCGACATGCGGGGAGGCACTGCCTTGCTAAATACCCATTTGAGTCGGGCTTACCTAAACTTTTTAATCTATATGTCACACTATTACTCGCCCTTTCCCCTTCTCGAACTTCAATTCATGGAGAACATTAGCATGTCCTTAATTTTTTGGATAAGGTACAGAATAGGGAAAGAACGGCTGACCCATCACCGGTAGTGTTTACATCTACAGAAAACACGTCCATGTATACCCTCGAAGACAAGAGTGATGCACCCAAACTTCCGCGGACGGTCGTCCGACGGCGTGATACACAACTAGACAAGACAATCAATCGACCTTTTCTGACCAGACCCCACTCACCAGGAAGGAACCCAGTCAGGTCTCGCGGCAACGATTGGTTCAGCTAGATCAATTTTTTTCTCCTAACTCGGTTGTTGATCAACGAGCTTAACTGTAGTGCGGATGGACTTCCCATGTGAGTCATGGTCTACCGATACATGTTCGAATATGATTACAACTCCTACTCTACGCTATACTAGAATGTTCTCCAGCTTCGAAGACAGGAATGATGCACCCAAACTTCCATGGGAAGTCCATCCGCACTACAGTAAAAAAAAAGTTCTCCAGCTTGGTACCGGAATCGGACTCCAAGTGCCATGCCTACATTGAGTCGGGCCAGCTTTTCTTCTATGTTGGAATGCCTCGAAGTCTTTGCATTTAGGTTAGTGTCGTCTTGATCTAGGTCATGCCTATCTTCCCGCCGAAGCCAGCCGTTAGCAGGCCAATATGGGCCTTCACAACCGAGCTAACCTCACAGTCGTGTCGAATATGAACAACTCAGCTCTAGTTGGTACCGACTCGATCCTGGTCTTTGAGCTTGAGCCGACTCCTGCTTCTGACCTTTACTGGACTTGTCGGCTGGCATGGGCGACTTGCATCTTCGGGCCTTCACATTTTGCCTACTTTGTCGTGTCCAGATGCTTCTCCATGCTTAGTCCCTCCTGCCGCCGGCTTTAGTGGGGTAACATGTGCCCCTCCAGTGACTCCTCTAGATAAAAGATGCGGGTTCTTGCATTCGCGACTTCGATATATGGAAACTGAAAAATTACACTGGGCTTCCCCTACTAGGATTTTACCGTTCGCTATTAATATAAAAATTACACCGTAGGGGAAGCCCCTACGGTAATCTCTTAAAAAAATGTCGGGTTATCCTTGTGATCCAGAGCGGTTCCTTCCAACTCGGTGACCATTTTCCAAATTTCTGACTCGTGGAGCCGACTGGAAGTATCACTTTTCAGACCATGTCGCCGATTGGAAGTTCTTCAGCCTAATCTTCTGTTAAGGTAGGACACATGTTAAGGATGGAGTTCACTGTGTTTGGCAAGCATTTTTTGGAAAATTGCAACACGCTCAGTCCCATTAGCATAAAACAGGAACTTGGTAACGCAGCTATACTCCCCTCAGTCACCATCTTCAACTTCTGGGCTTGGCCATGCACTTGTGGAACCATCTCATGCTCATGCCTCTGCTTCGTCTGTCTTTCTGGATGATTTGGTTGTGAGGTTGAATATGTTGCCGAAGTTGATCACCTGCCTTCCCATAATTATCTTGATCACCTGAATCTGGGCTTTGTGTCTGACTCATCTCTGAACCCTTCGGAGCAGCTGTCGAGTATTGTGCAGCGGACTATTGGTGCAGCTTCCTGAGTTTGGCAATGCAATATATCCTGTCCTTGATCACATGATCTCTCTGGTTGCTCCTGAAACTGGGAACTCTATGTCAGGTACGATGTTGCCCGCTGGTCCTAGCTCTGCCGTGGATATCTCTGAAGGACCATGCTCTAGATCTGCCGTGGATATCTCTGAAGGATCAAGCTCTAGCTCTGCTGTAGTGGTGGCCCCTGTCGCTGCTCCACGTCCTCGTGGCCGTCCTCGCAAAGTTGACCCTCCTGCCACCGATGAGTTTGCTCGACGTGGCCATTCTACTAGAAGCAACAGCCAGGGCTTCAAGCATGAGTCTCTCTCCTACGATACTCCTCGCCGCAAGGCCCAGGCGTCCAAGGCCAAGCCCCCCGTGATGCAGGTCTCGGAGTTGCAGCGCATCGGCATTGAGGACTGTCATATCGCTCATGAAGAGCTGTCTGAGGAGCTCCTCCTGAAGGAGCGTAACGAGTAGCGCATTATGTCAGACTTAATCCACCGTGACAAGCGTGTGTGTTTTTCTGTGCTGGAATGTCCGCGGTATTAATAGTCCCGAGAAGTGGCCGCTTATTCGTGATAAGATTGAAGAGAGTGCGGCGTCGATCATTTGTTTCCAGGAGACAAAGCGTGCTGATTTCGATCTAAACTTTATTAAATCCTTTGCTCCGCGACGCTTTGATCAATTCGCGTACATTCCCTGATGGTGCCTCGGGTGGGCTCCTTGTTCTTTGGGCTAGCAACATGTTTGTGGGTCAGGTAATCACCCAGGAAAGCTTTGGTTAGGTGATCAGCTTTACCTCCACAATGTCTGCTGAATCCTTTAATCTAGTAAATGTTTACGGTCCGTGCGAGGGTGTGGACAGGGAGAATTTCATTGCTTGGCTTTTCCATCTTGACATCTCGCCGGACTCCTTTGGATCATCTTGGGAGATTTTAACTTCTATCGCTACTCTGACAGCCAATAGGCATGGGGCTAACTTAGAGGACATTGCAACTTTTAATGAGCTTATTAGCTATCTGGGTCTGATTGAGCCGATCAAGGGTCGTAGTTACACATGGAGCAACATGCAAACAGACCCCCTCCTTGTCCAGCTTGATTGGTTTTTCACGTCACCTTCGTGGACTCTGAAGTTTCCCAATACTATGGTAAAACCTTTGGCTAGACCGACCTCCGATCACACCCCCTGTGTAGTATCCGCTGGTACTAACATTCCAAAAGCATCGATATTTCGCTTTGAAGACCACTGGATTAAAATGCCAGGGTTTATTGATGTTGTCAAGCGCATCTGGTCCATTCACTGCCCTGGGGATGGAGCTCGTCGCATCTCGGCTAAACTCAAGTTGCTCAGAAAAGGTTTGTGTATTTGGAGTACTAGATCTCTGTTCTTTCTCATATCATTGAAAAGTGCAACGATACCATCCTTTGGCTTGATGATATTGAGGAGTCTAGAACGCTGCATATCACGAGTGGAACTTTAGGAATATTGTTAAAAGGAAGCTACAGTATCTGTTAGAGTGTAAACAACATACTGGAAAAAAAAGGTGTACTGCTCGGTGGGCAAAGTTTGGGAGTGAGAACACCAAGTTCTTCCACTCTATGGCCACTATCAGATTCAGAAGCAACTTCATTTCTTCTCTGACTCGAGAGGACGGTTCTATTGCCACTGATCATCAAGAAAAGGAGGCCATTTTGTGGAACTCCTTCAAAGGCAGATTAGGTGTCTTACCCCTATAGACACTAATTTTGACTTCTCAGCTCTCATCCATCCATCAGTTAATTTGGCAGACCTATCTCTGCCCTTCTCAAAGGAAGAAATGGACAAAGTCATTGCTGAATTGCCCTGTGATAAAGCCCCCGGACCGGATGGTTTCTCTGGCTTTTTCTGAAAACGTGTTGGCCTATTATTTGTCAGGATTTCTACAGTCTATGTGATGATTTCTGGCATTTGCGTGTGAATCTCCAGAGTATAATGACGCATACATTACGCTTGTTCCGAAGGTGGCCTCCCCCACTAGCCCAAATGATTTTCGCCCCATCTCCCCCTCAACTCGAGTCTGAAATTTTTGACGAAATTGCTAGCCAATCGCCTTCAAAAGAAGATCTTAAGCCTCGTCCATGTCAACCAATATGGTTTTCTTAAATCAAGAACAATTCAAGATTGTGTCGCATGGCCTATGAATATATACACCAATGTAAGCAGTCCAAGAAGGAGGTGGTTATTCTGAAATTGGACTTTGCTAAAGCCTTCGATACCATTGAACATCAGGCTATTTTGGAGATCCTTCGTTGCTGGAACTTTGATGCTAAATGGATTGAATGGGTTCGCTTGATTTTCTCCTCTGGTACTCGTCTGTTTTGCTGAATGGAACCGCAGGAAAAAATTTCATTGCAAACGTGGTGTCCGACAAGGGGACCCCTCTCTCCTGTGTTGTTTGTTGCTGGAGCTGATCTCCTTCAGAGTATGGTAAATCAGCTTGCTACTAATGGGGTGTTAACCCCCCGTCTTCCCATTCCCAATACTGACTTCCCTATACACAATACGCGGATGATACTTTGCTCATTCTCCAGGCCTGCCCCATTCAGCTACTTGCTCTTAAAGAGCTGTTGTCGACTTTCTCTGCTGCCACTGGTCTTCGTGTGAATTATGCCAAATCATGCCTAATGCCGATAATATTGACGCTGAACGGCTAGCTCTCTAGCTGCCACTTTTGGCTGTGCTGTTGGTCAACTGCCATTCACCTATCTTGGACTCCCGCTAGTGTCTTCGAGGCCTTCGGTACAGACCTTTCCCCAATTGTTGACCATGTTGAGAGACGGCTTAATTCCAGCGCTAGGTTCCTTGACTACGGTGGCAGGTTAACATTTGTGAATTCGGTTCTCTCCAGCCTGCCGATTCATTTCTTGTGCACCCTTAAAGTACACAAATCAATCCTCAAGGTTTATGATCGTGCTAGGAGGCACTGTATGTGGGCGAAAGAAGAGGACTCATCTTCTGTTAACTCCCTAGCTGCTTGGAGCTTGGTGTGCAGACCCAAGAAGTTTGGAGGCCTTGGTATTTTGAATTTGGAATTATAGAACAATGCTCTTCTTCTAAAGCAGCTACACAAATTCTTCAGCAAAGTTGATCTGCCTTGGGTTCATTTGGTTTGGTCTCTGTATGACCCGGGTTCGCCACCCAAGCTCAGACCCCTAGAGGTTCATTTTGGTGGAAAGATATCTTCAAACTTGTGGATACCTATCGTAGTCTTACTACTACTCAAGTTGGAAATGGTCGTTCCACCCTCTTCTAGAAGGATTTCTGGTTTGGTGGAGAGCTCTTGTGTGACAAATTCCCTCGCCTATTTTCGTTTGTCCTTGAGGAAGACACTTCAGTTGCAGCCATGGGCAGCTCCCCTAACCTGCTCACTTCCTTTGCTTTACCGCTTTCAGTACAAGCCTACAGTGAATATGAGCAGGTCACCAACTTGCTTGATGATCTTGATCTGGACCCAACTGCGGTTGATGCAAGGATTTTTCCCTGGGGAAGTCAGTTATACTCATCGGCGAAATACTACAATTACATCTTTTCTTGTCTGCCACAAGATAGCTCCTTACAAGCCATCTGGAAATCCAAGAGCCTGCCCAAACTTCGGGTTTTTGCATGGCTTCTCATGAGGGACTGCTTAAATACCAAGGACCTCATGCTGAGAAAACATTGGCAGTTCGAGGGGGGCCATCTTGTGTTCTCTGCAATACGGCAGCGGCTGAAACCCGAGATCACCTATTTTTTGACTGTCCCTTTGCCATCTCTTGCTGGAATTCTATTGGTATGCACTGGTTCAGCTCTATGGACATCTCGCAGCGTTTTGCTCAGGCCAAGCTTGGCTTTCCAGCCCTTGCTTCATGGAAATTGCTGTCTGTTGCCTTTGGAATATATGGAAATCTAGAAACGATCTCATATTCAAAAACCAGCAACCTTCTCTTGCTAGATGGAAAGTTTTGTTCCAAAGTGATTTACTACTACATCAGTACAGAGTTTCAGCGCCCTTAATTCAGCCTCTTCTAGATTGGCTTCTCCTTACCTTCACTAGATGTGTATCTTCTCTTTTCGAATTTTGGCCTTCAAGCCACCCTGTTTTTTTGGCAGAGATTTGTAAGGACTTGTATTGAAAAACCACTGGTTTTTCTCCTCTTTTAATATAAAATCTACACCGTAGGGATTTTTCCCTACGGTATCTCTGTCAAAAAAAACATGTGTAGTATGACATTTAAGCTCGAGAATAAATTGTGAGTCAGAAGCAAAGCAACACAATAAACCAAGAACTCCGAGGCGAGCTTATTTGCAATGATAAATCTAGAGACAATGCCCACAGCGAAGAAATTGTCAAAGAAAGAAAGTGAAGGAGAACATGACTTACGTTTTAGTGGTCATATGTTTTCTATAGATATTTCTTGCATGATTCCAATTGCATTACACACCGACTAAAAACATAGTTCATGATGACGTGTAAGAGGAGATAGATTCACAGCGACGCACAATCACTTGCATACTACTCCCTCCGTTCTAAAATACTTGTCTTTCATTTGTCCAAATTAGATGTACCTTCGAATATAGGTACATCTAAATTTGGACAAATGAAAGACAAGTATTTTAGAACGGAGGGAGTACCTTCGAATCCATATATAGGTAATCTAAATTTGGACAAATGGAAGACAACTATTTTAGAAATTTGTCCAAATTTAGATGTACCTATAGTATAGGTACATCTAAATTTGGACAAATGAAAGACACGTATTTTAGAACGGAGGGAGTACCTTCGATCCATATATAGGTATATCTAAATTTGGACAAATGGAAGACAACTATTTTAGAACGGAGGGAGTACATTCGAATCCATATAATAAATGTCGCAGTGTTGTGTCGGGGAGACCGAGGGAGTATCAAATTTGCTGGGATGGAAGAGACCCTCGCCTTCCAAACTTCGTTGGTAACAGGAGGCGGACGCACAGCAGATCCGTAACTTCCTGTACCACCGATGCACCCCCCAAAAGCGAAATGAGTTCAGCGTGCGACGCAGAGAGAAGGAAGCACCCCGACGGCTCGCTCCTCGGAGGAAGACTCCAAGTCCTTGTTTTAGGTGGTGAGCAACACAGGGCGCCGGCCAGACACTCCACCGCGCACGAATTAGAACAAATCTCAGAAGCTCCCTTGGGACTGGACCCTCCCAGATTTTCCTCCGCCATGCCCTCCTGCGCCTCCTCCTCCTCCCCCAGCACCACCGCTATTGGGTCCGCCGCCTCCCCGCTCCGGCTTCGTCCAGGGCACACCTCGCCGCGGTAGGCTGGCACGCGTCCCATTTCGGCCGCCGCGTCGTTTCCCTCGGGGCGATGAGAGCCGAGGCGCCCCGACCCCGAGCGTGGCGCCGGCGGAGATGGTGGAGGCGACGGCCGTGTGGTGCGCCGTGCACGGACTCGTCGTCGGCGACCGCGAAAACCCGGTGCGTACGGCCTCTGTTTCCGACCGCAAGTTTGCCGCTACTGTTTCAACCCCCCGTTCTGAAATCGAGTTCAGAATTAATTAGTTATTTCGACGTGATGCGTTCCTGGTGGCGTCGTTTAAACTTCAGGGCTCAGGCAGTTAGTGCATTTGGCCATAAACTCCAGGCTTGAGCTTGTTGAACCAGTGCACTGCCCTCTGCTTGGTATTTCACCTGCGTGTCTCGTAGAATGACCAAATACACATGTCTCGTAGAATGCTCTTTGTAGGTTGTGTCTGCTTTATTTGGGCAAGTTGGGAATCGATTGAAGATCATTTGTATGAGAAACATGAGTATAATGTAATCTGCTATCTGAAGGAACGGGCAACCAGGGATCACCACAATGTAATTTGCTATCCAAGGTTCGTTGTATGAGAAACAGTAGCATAAAGTAGTACCAAAGTTGCATTAATTTGATGGAGGTGTTGCTAACCGTAGATCCTTTGTGGGAAAAATTGGAATGTAATACGTCAAAATGTCAATTGATCATCATCAACATAACCTTCTGTTGGGTACTTTCCTCTCTTTTCATTTCCCTTTTGAAAGAACCCAACAATAAGATATTCAGGCGTCTTCCTTCAAGCATTATTACCTAGCTTTGCTTAAGTGCTACTAATTTGTATTAAGAAATAGCTTTAGTTGTAAACTAGCATCTTTGTGGAATTAGAAATTAAAATGATATCAACCCCTTGCAGAGATCTGGAACAGTCCCAGGTGTTGGTTTGGTTCATGCTCCATTTTCGCTACTCCCAACACGCTTTCCAGCATCCTTTTGGAAGCAAGCCTGCGAACTGGCTCCTATTTTCAATGAGCTTGTGGATCGTGTGAGCTTGGATGGGAAGTTCTTGCAAGATTCCTTGTCTAGGCAAGTTCCAAATTCCATTTGGAGTTTACTTATACTGATGTGTAGCTAGAACTTTGGTTTAAACTTGCATGAAGAGCATTAGTCTCAACTGGTTGATATCATCTGAAGGTTGTTGCCTTGAGTTTTCAGAACCATTTTATTGTCTATTAGTCTGATCATTGGCATTAGTCCATTTTTTTTTACTTTTTAATAAATAAATTCTAGTTAGGTATTCGTTGTTTTTTAGATGATAAAAAACTGCCTGACCAATACCAATTCATTACTTTGTGTGATCAGGACAAAGCAGGTTGATGATTTCACTTCTAGGCTGTTAGAAATTCACTCGAAGATGATGGCACTAAAGAAGAAGGAGGTACTTAACTGAGTTTGTTTTTAAGTTTAACTTCTTATTGTGAACTCATAGAATGCATCATTTACTTTGTGTTTCTTAGTATTATATTTGTTGGTAAGGTACTGACAACTTCTTAACAAACATCAGGACATCCGCTTAGGGTTGCACCGATCTGACTACATGCTAGATTCTGAAACAATTCTCTTCTTCAAATTGAGCTCAACACTATCTCAACATCATTTCCTGGTCTAGGATCCCTTGTGAGCGAACTTCACAGGTGAATTTTTTGTGCTGCCTTGCATCAAGCATATTGTATGCTAACACGTCTGCTGCATCTAATTGTAAATGGCTTTCTTTCTAGCCCATTAGGTCATCTCTTTAGCATTTTGGAGCACCAAAAGTGAGTGCTGTAAATTCTAACACAATAGGCTTGCTTAATATAGCTGTACAACTATATGAATATGAGAAATATTCAAATTTGAGAAGCCTCAGCTTAATCTTTCAGGTATAAATAGTGTCCATATATTGTAGATTTTAAACCCATAGTTGTAAGCATGCATCTGTTTAAACATGTCCGATGCATGAGTAAAGTATTTATGTCTATGTCAGACAGTCAGAGAGAGAAATCAGGCTGCGTAACATTCTCAATTGATAACAACATCCATCTTAGCTTGATATGAGTATATGACTGCAAGATTTCCTATGACCTCGTATAGTTAACCTAATGAGTGCTGTTATTTTGTTAAATACAGGACCTTACTTAAACAATACCATGATGTGTTAGGTCTTGATCCCGAAAGGATTCCTCGGAACTATGCAGCCACTCAGTTCGCTGAAGCATTGGGCAAAGCATGGCTGAGTAATAATGACAGGTCTACACTTTTGCAGTTTGAGAATTTATGTTTATTTTATCAAGATTGTTTAGAAAATGCAGGCATCTACTAACATATTTTTTTCCTCGTGGTTGCCCAGTGCTGTAGTTATGATGGTTGTTCAACCGGAAGAAAGGAATATGTACGACCAATACTGGCTCATCAATCATTTGATGGAATCATATCCTTTTGTTATGTGCTTTCATTTCCCTTTTTTGTAAATCTTTAAAAGGGCATAACCTCAAATGTCCCCTTAAGTCACGTTCTTGCTTGGATAAAATGGTAAGAAAAATGTTAAACTACTACGGAGTTGTATCTACAATTTACCCTTTGTGCTTTGTAGACAAGTTATTTTCAGCCATAATTTTTTCTAAATTATAATTTATTGACTGTTTAGCTTCTGATGTATTTTGGTTCATCGTTCATGTATACAATATACGTACATACTTTCTACCGTGTTTGGATTGAGCATTCACTTTAATTATCAGCATGCCATCTGCTTGATATCACAATAAACAGCATTGAGATGGGGCTTCCTTAACTATCTGTTACGCACGGTGTGATGACTATTAGGAAAAGTTTGGTACAGGTGGAGGCCGAAGGACAGTTGCTTGCAGATGGAACACTTGTGGTGTATGTATCTTTTATACAAGAAAGACCCTTTTTTGCTATAATCACTTCAATATAAAATTGTGAAAATTGCAGGGATGGCCGGGCTGTTGCTGTTGTGTATTTCAGAGCTGGGTATGCACCGAATGATTACCCTTCAGAAGTGGTATGTACTACTGCATTTGTTTAGCAAATAGTGTTTCTCACTCATCTCATAATTTGATTGATAATAAAGTTTTTCATATGAACATTTCTTTCATAAGCATGTGTTTGTTTTTTGTGATGCTTGTTTGCTTTTCACTTGGGATAAGTTCTAACCCTTGCATGTTCTTCTTATGTTAATTTCAGGAATGGAGTGCAAGGCTTTTAATTGAACAATCGGATGCAATTAAGTGCCCTTCAATATCCTACCATTTAGTGGGAACCAAAAAGATCCAGCAAGAACTAGCAAAACCTAGTGTTCTTGAAAGGTGATGAAGTTATATCTGCTACCAGTGGGTTGTCATGTATTTTGAATATTCACGTGGTGTGCATATTACATTATTAGATATATTCAGACTGCTATTGATACGCTTCTAATTTTCAGTAACACATTCTAATCACTATCTTATCTTATGTATATGTAGATTCCTTGACAACGAGGAAGACATTGCCAAGCTACGTAAATGCTTCGCAGGGTTATGGAGCTTGGACAATGAAGAAATAGTGAAATCAGCAATAGAAAAACCTGACTTATTTGTCCTGAAGCCTCAACGAGAAGGCGGAGGTCAGTTTCTTGGCACTTAAAAAAGCCCTTCCCACAATAATTTCCCACAATTTTGCTGATGCTGATATCTCTCTTCAGGGAACAACTTGTATGGTCATGATTTGCGAGAAACGCTAATCAGACTCCAGAACGAAGGGGGAGAGGCGCTTGCAGCCTACATTTTGATGCAGAGGATTTTTCCCAGAGCTTCTCTTACTCAACTTGTCCAGGGCGGTGTTTGCTTTGAGGACCTTACAATTTCTGAGCTTGGAATATTTGGAGCCTACCTGCGGTAATTATCCTTTGGGCGCTCTGAACTCTTGTACTCTGCATATGTGTCGTGTTCCCTTCCATTTTTCTGATCAGACCATGCAATTTCGAATGACTAACTGCAGGAACAAAGATAAGGTCGTCATCAACGACCATTCTGGTTACTTGATGCGGACCAAAGTTTCTTCATCAAACGAAGGTGGAGTTGCTGCAGGATTTGCTGTTCTGGACAGCATTCTCCTCACAGATGAGGTGATTATTACTGTGTAGTACAAGCTATTTACGACTGAACTCAGTTTTCTAAGTGTCTGAAACCTATCGGTTTCCTTACATCCGTGTAATTCAAAAAGTCTCTAATCAAGTACAATTTGTCTTGAAAAAAATGTTTTCTTGAAACTAGCCTTTTACAGTGCACTGCTGCTTACAATAGGCGTAATTAGCGTCCTCTCGTGGTTCAGGCCGGGAACATCCTGGCCAGGAAACTGTTCTATTCTGTCCTTCGTTTTATTTTATTTTCATAACTTAAATCTCATCTTTCCTCTGTGTTTCCTTTGTTTTAGTGAGACAGGAGGGTGGCAGAGTTACAACTTGTCACAAGCAGACAGCAGACACGGCTCGAGGAAGTGAACTGACAGACAGAAGGGTGCATGTGGGAGTTCGTTTCCGCATTCAGCCCCTCCAATCTGTAGCCATAGGATGATAGGAAGCAATGCAGATGATTTCCAGCATAACTGGTAATGTGTGCGCAGTTTTCACGGTGCAAAAGATGAGATGCAATTTTTTTTTTTTGAAATGAGACAAAAGCAACTGGTATTTACTATTTAGTATAATGATCATTCTTTCACTGGATGCAGATGTAAAAGCAATCCCCGGTTGACCCACTGACAGTTGAGCTCCTCTCGCTGATTCATTTGCTGACGCTTTCTTTCAGCCGCTCGTCTATCAGAACATTTATCATTAGATTAATGTAAAAAATAAAAATGTACAGTTCTGTTATATCGTAAAAGAAACTTTGATCTTAAAGTTTCGGCCATAATAGTGAGTGAGCAGGCTATCCTGATTCCTCAAAGATCTTCTGGTCCATCTGGTCCATGCAACAAGAGGAGACTCTCGGCTTGTGGGCCGCAGAATCTAGTACTGGGCCGATAGGGGTAAAAGGGAACTCATGCTTTAGCTCACAAGTCAGAACAAGATGGAAATGACAAAAAAAAAATCCTTGCACTGGAAATTATGATAATAATAAATTCACAGAATCAACACCGTGAATGGTAGGTGTCTTAGTTTAGGATTTGAATAACTGTGCATCTAAAATATTTTATCAGAATTTTCTGTGTAAATATGCATTATGTTAGAACACGTGCCCCCTAAAAAAGAATGCAAAAACGTGCCTAGACATGCGAACAGCTCAGCGCACGGCCTGTCATTTTCTCGGTGTGGTCGCCGTCGAGTTCGTTGAAGGAAAAGAAGAGCAGACGCGCGCGTGGGAAGACAGAACAAAACACTTTCTATCGCCATCTGTGCGGCAGAAGCAACGGCTCAGTTGCAATGCATGCCCAAGCCAAGCCGCCACACAAACACCTATCACAATCGCACAAAAGGTCAAAGCCGATGAGCTGACCAAGACGTGAGTAGTATCAATACGCCTCGCGGTGGAGTGCTCTGTAAGAATTGCAGTGTCAATAAAAAACACGAATGAACAAATTTTGTTCTTGAGGACGTGTGCCATGTTTATCGTATGTCGATACGAGCCAATGTCCTCTCTCACGAGGGTTAGAAATGGCGATTTGTGCTACTCCCTCCGATCCGATAAAAATGTCGCCAGGAAACAACTACTCACGTACAACTGCATAGTACATCCAGCGACACATATTGTGGATCGGAGGAAGTAAATAAATTAACAATACAAAATGATACAACATTACCCGCAATTGTGTCGCATCTTTCATATTCATATCTAAATATTGTGCAGGAGCATGAGAACTCTGCGATCTTTGTACATGTTCTGAACTTCTGATCGAGCTAGCTAGTTAAAACTCGAAACTCCCTTGTACGAGAGTGTCCACGGGACCTCGTCTATCTTGCAAAATATTTGGCGCGGATTGTTCACCGGGCTTCGTCTGTATTGAATTCATAATACGGCACACTAAATGCGCATGTTGCTCTACGAGTTGTAAGAGGAGTATGTTTATTCATGCGGGGTTCCTCTCCCCTGGTGATTGCCAAAAAGAAACGTGGCACTTTTCTATTTAGTGGAAAGGACTTTCACAAAATATTATACTAATATTTGATACAGAGTCATAGCCACAAGTGCGTAATTTCGAATAAGAATCTAATGACATCAATTTTATATGACACCAGATAGATACCGATAGAGTAATTTTCAGTAAAATGTGTGTCCTAACGAAACAATACACGGCACACATTTTGCAAGTCAAGGGTACAACAAAGATTTGCAATTTCTATAATGTTGGATACATTAAATGACTACCGTTATTAATTGGTAGAACTTATATAATTATATCTATGTTTTTTATAGTTGACTGCAACTTAGATGAAGTTGTTCGATATATTTACATCATGACCTTACCAATGCATCATTAATTGGTGGAACTTATATATGTAAAACGACATTGAAGCAATTTTTCATGCTTGATCCCAGCTTAGATGGAGTTGTTCAATATATAGCATTAGAACAATAAGGGTGAATTCCACTTTTACCTCCTAGTTGTACAATTATTACTCCATTTGTGAAACTTGTAGTGTTAGATGGAGTATTTCATTTAAATTTTCCCATTAGTGAAACTTGTCCCCTTTTTTGCGAATTAGTGAAACGTGTCCCTAACTCTACCACTTTTAAGCATTGGCTCGTCCTTCCAATGTGCCAGATATATATGGTGCAACGACTAGGCATACATCTTGGTGGTGCAACGGATGTGACAAGACACCGGCTAAGTATGCATCCGAGGTATGCTTAGTCGTTACGCAATGTTGACCTGGCGACAATTGTCTTACAAAATACCGAACTCTAAAAGATGGTAAAATTGGGGACATGACAATAAATGAGTTATCTATGAGAAAATTGCGCTAAGTACGGTTAATTTACGGGTAAACAGAAATTTTCTCTAGCAATAATGATATATGAACTCTGTTGCGCATCCGTCGTTTTCGTGACCGAGAGTCGTCCGATGTAACCCACCAGCCCTTTCAAAGCATCATACGTGAATCAATTCCGATGATATATAAAAGTTGCCGGATATATAACACGGGAGACAGTTGATGGAACTAAGTGTGCCAATTTCAATATTGTTGCATGTCATGATTAGTAGGGTGGTCTTATATATGCGACCACATTTTTGTTATTTTTTAATATTAGGCACACTAGATATAACGATTTTCATGACATGCCATATATTTTGGAAACAAAATTAGCGTTGTTATTTGGAAACAAAGGAAATAAATTCATATAGACCATACACTCTTCACATGTCATCCATTTTTATTATACACCTTTTTGTAGCACAATGCAACGCCTGGATATCTCAAGATGTGCATCAACTGTTTCTCGAGGTTTTCGTTTGTACCCTACATATTTGATGTGATTGTAGATGTTTAAGTTAACTAAGAGAAGAGACCAAGTGTGTAAAGACATCTCCAAACAAAGTTGTGTGAGGACTTAGGTTGAAAAAAGACTTGGATGACAAGCACGGTTTAGGATTTTACCATGTTATCAAAAGGTTGAGTTGGGTGAAGCAAATTCCCTCCTTGGACGAACACGAGGTTTAGTGAAGTAGAAGTTGAGAAATACCTCTTTAAGCAAGATTAATAAATTCTGGATAATTCTTGTCGTGAAATGTAGACAGATATTATGTGAATTCACGAAGGATGTACCGATATTTTCATGTAACTTGCCATGCCGGTCCTCTGGCCATATCTCGGTAGCCAAAACATCGGTGTGGAGAGAACTCGTCAAACTCGGAAATGTAGGAGTAGTATGTGCCCATTATTGGAGAGTGAGTATGTTTTGCTGAATTATGTGCGTTGTTGGATTCGAATAAAGCAATTCATTTACCAATTTATTTTGCTAGGCTTTGTTAAATATAGTAAAAATTATTTTGATACAGGCCGAGATTTCAATCTCGAAAAAATTACCACTTCTAATCAACCCATCTCCCAAGAAAACAAAACACCACTCTAAACCAAAAGGAAAAAAAAATACTCTGAAACGCCGACTGCGCGAGTCCACGATCAATGCGCATTGCTTAACTGGGACGGGCCGCAAATTGCTGCATGCAAAAGGTAAATCATTGCAAGATTATCCTACTCCACAAGTGTTTTCCAGACCTGATAAGGCACTATTGCACCGTCAAAGAGATAACCACGCAGAGCTTAATTTTATCCGGAACCAATCAATCACCCTCCCGCAAAATCTGCACACTGATATGATCTCAACGAAACTACATCGGCCTAATTCGCAACGAAATAAAATCCCTCGGAATAAGGAAAAAGAAAAAAAGAGCAATAATGCAGCCTAGCTCACGGGCAGCAAAAGCTAGCGGCGGCAGCGGCACCCAATCCAATCCTGGCTGTAACGGCATTCGAATCGAGGTTCCAAATATGTCGAACGACGCCTCGATCATATCCCCATCACGGCGCCGATCTCGACGCGCCTCCCGGCGGCACCGGCCGCCACCTGGCGAAACCCCACGCCGTTGCAGCAGCCACCGACCACGATCCCGTTCTCCGCCTCGGCGGATTCGGGCGCGGAGGCCTCGTGCTCTTCGGCGTCGTAGCAGAGGTTTTCTTCTTCGGCGAAGCGGAGGAGCAGGCGCCCGTCGGCTCGGGACGCGCGAAACACCTCCCTCGGCCGCTCGGGCGGCCGCACCACCTCGGTGAGGATCAGCCGCCCGCCGCGGCGCTCCGCGCGCATGAACGCATCAGGCGCCCTCGGCATCGCCGGTGGGAGGGGCCGCTCCCTCCGCCGCCTCTTCCCGGGGGAAGTCTGCGGCTCCACCATAACCTCCTCTCGTGCTGCCCCTCGTCGTCCGCTCCGGCGCAGACGACGGCCGGCAGCTGATCGATCTCCTCCCCGCCGACGTCGCCGCTCTCGGAGCCGAGGCTCTCCGTGCACGCCCCAATCTGACGGTACCCGGACACCATCGCGGCCGACGCCGACGCCGTCCGCCGCAGCATGGGATAATCCCCTTCCCGGCCCGGCCGTATCTATTTCCTCTTCGGTGTGGATTAATGGAAGGCTGCGGCGGAAGGACTTATATACCCCGGAGCAGTGGCACAACCGTCATTCCTCCGCGTTCTGTTGCTTCTGTTCACGCAGCGTACGCGAGTGACTCAGACTACCTCCCACTGACACGCTGGCCCACCTATATTTGGGACCAGCTGTCAGTTGCTTGTGGTGTGGACCAAAACGCCGTCGAGCTAGTTGTTTTAGTGGTTAGTACAGCTGTGAGCTCTGCCACTCCAGGGGCCCCACCTGCCAGGGTTCCAACTTGGCTGGAAGAACGGACCAAAGATGCCACGCACGTCCTCATCAACAGATCCGCTGACGTGCGGGACCGAGATGCACGTGGGACCGTCACGTCAGTGGGCGTGCCGTTAGGTATCTGCCCAAGCTCGTGGCTGGCGGAACGCAGCGGCGGCTGAGCTGGATTGCAACAAGAGCGTCACGAGTTTCTTCGGTGGATTCGATGGACGGTGCTGATCAAAGAGGAGAGCGTGGGCACCAAAAGCTGGCTGCTGGTTTCTTGAATCTTGCGTACAAGTGGCAAACTAGGAGTAGCATCTGTAGCTTGAGTCCATGTTTAGCTCATGCTGACCTGATCAAGCTTCCATTTTTAAAAGACATCTAGCATCAATCAAGAATGATTTTGCATCTCAAATACACATCAAGGGTCGAGGAATCGATTTTGCTCATGCTGACCTGACCAAGTTGCCACACAAAAAATATACTCCCTTCGTTTCTAAATATAAGATGTTTAAGCTTTTGTCCACATTCACATGTATATATCTAAATGTATTGTGGACATGTTTTAATGTGTATATACATTTATTTGGGTTTACACCTAGACAACATGTGAGCTAGCTAAAACATCTTACATTGTGGAACGGAGTGAGTACGTATCTAGCAACAATCAAGAAAAAAATTGCATCTCAAATCCTCAAATACACGGCATCCTCGGTCTACTATGCAGTTGTGGTACTATTGGGCTTGACAGTAGGCTTCCATGGTTCGGGTGGCGAATTGGTGTGTGTGCGGACATCGAGTTCATCAATTCACATGGTTCGACTTTGGTTGATTTGGCTGCTAAATCAAGGCGCGGCCCTAGATTTTGCACGGCGCTTCAGGTCTACGAGGACGGTCAAATCGTGTGGTGTTGTGGCTTTTGTGGGCATTGGTGCCAAGTAGTGTAAGTCGGGGTGGTGGCTCCAGAATCAGAGGTGTCTGTTTGTCCTGTTGGTGGAGTAGAACACGATGATTTTTTGGCCCGTTTTTCTCATAAATGTGACAATGTATGGTCCATGAGTCGGTCTCCTTTTAAACTACGCCAACTCTATTTAGCGAATTACATGAGCGCCTTGCCCTCCTCGTGATGTTTCTAAAAATACCACATACACTAGGATTAATTGTTTATTCTTGATTATATATTAAACCGACAAAGTCAAATTAAGCTTAGTTTGTGGTTTCTGTAGTGTTGAACTAATATCAACTGGTTGAGAAAACTAGCTAAATTATCATAATTGTGCAATACTATATACAATTTTAGTCTTGGTTTGCGGGTGTTAAACTATGTTGCATTTTTCTTATTTCATAGTGTGCTTATAATAACAAAAGTAGGCAAAAGGGTATCAAACATCTCGGTGATAGAAATTTCCTGCATCAAATCAGAAACAATTCTCAGGCAATTCTGATCAGCAGTTGAGAAAACAACAATAAAATAGAAAAAACAAGGTGTAGGACACACAGGGATTACGTAACACGGTCTTGCTCTAACTAAAGATCAAAATTCTCAATACTGTCACTCTGCGTTAAACGGCTAGAATGATCCCGAATTGATGGTGTAACCTGTCAGAATATAATATATACATTGCACAGCCCTTTCCCATCAGTTCGGACTTTTGGGATAATTGGGTAGTGCATCAATCTAATATGGTATCAGAGTGTAGAGTTCAAATCCTGGCTAACGCAGTATTAAAAACAAATATCCGCGGACACCCTAAATTCCACGTCTTAGGCTCGTGAGGAAAAGTCCACAGCCTGGACGTGAGGGGGAGTGTCAGAATATAATATATACATTGCACAGCTCTTTCCCATCAATTCGGACTTTTGAGATAATTGGGTAGTGCATCAATCTAATATAACCAGAACAATGGCACACACATTCACCATTTACAGCCGTGAAACCCGCATCAAATTAACAGCTAGAGTGATAAGGCCGGAATGGTGTAACCAGCAGATAGGTCTTCTCCACACACAGCATTGGCCGGTTACCTTATCGCATGCATCGGTCGCAAGTTGCCAAGAGATATAGATAGACAGCTTTGGGCGCACGCCGGCCCGTGTTGCACTTGCACACAACATGATCGATGCCTTCTTCTCTTATCTTCTGCTGCAGTGTGACCACATCCCAATGTTTGTACGTACTGCCATGCCCAAATGCCCTTGACGGAACGGAGAGAGAAAATCGTTGATATGGTACTAGACATATATTGACACGTGTGGGCATGGTTTGTTCACATTGGGATAAATTTTGAAGAAAAAAATGTAAGTACACAAGTACCCAACAATCGGATATTTACTTATTTAGCCATCCATTTTTCCACACTGTCAACTTTTAGATGTCAAATACATGCAATTTCACGTCGATTAAATATAGACACGGGGCTACAGTCACCAATTGAATCTCCACATCAACAATTAGACGTCAAATACATAATCATTTCACGTAGGTTAAAATATACTCCCTCCGTTCCTAAATATAAGATGTTTTAGCTTTTATCCACACTAGTGGCCATGCACGTACAACACACGTCTTCGAACTACAAAACTCATTTTTAGTTTAGTGAGTTTTTTTTTGCCACAACAATAATTTTTTGCCTAAACCATCTAAAGATGTGTAAACAACATCCAATCCACACACGTTGCATCATTTTAAATCCACAAAGAACGAAATAATAGTTATTTATTTGCGTAAATATTACAATTCAACACTTGTCTGAAGCGATGGTTAAAAACATTCTAAATAACATAGCAGTATCCACTATGTATTAATTCATGAAGATCCATCCCTTTATGCGGTTAATAAGTACTCG
The DNA here is from genome assembly GCA_947311845.1 of Poa pratensis. Lineage (NCBI taxonomy): Eukaryota > Viridiplantae > Streptophyta > Magnoliopsida > Poales > Poaceae > Poa > Poa pratensis. The sequence goes on along the minus strand of CAMZMU010000072.1, from coordinate 41,403,577 downwards.
CTCCAAGGCAGGAATATTGTTTATCGCCTCGATGTCTTGGTACTTCCGAGTCGACTAATATTACAGGTAATTTTGTCCTAAATTTTGTCATGTGAACCTGTCAAATAGTAATCCAATTTAGTTTAAAAAAATCAATAGAACAATATATATAGCACGTGACATCGAGCGAAATATACCTGCTCAGGAATATCAGATAAAAAATCTCCTGTCAAATACTCCATAAAGTTTAACGTCCACAAACCACATGATGACCTGCTCAATTACAGATTACAACTGTTAGTATATTCAGTCAAAAAATAATCAGAAAATACTTAATATTAATTTTAAGGATATTGATAATAAAATACCAAACTATCCTAAAATGAGCAGCTCCATTTTAGTACCATATGAATAAATAATTAAATATCAGCTGGACAAGGGAAAAAACCACTTCTTCTTCTCCACTCTTTTTTTTTTGCGTTAGAATTTCTTCTCCACTCTCTCTCTCTGTCTCCTCACTCCACCTATCTTCTCCCCGTGAATCCAATTCCTCTTTGTCCCCATCGCCGGCGACCTACTTACTCAGGCCCCTGCCTCCCCTGCCGCTGGTCTCAACCACCTCTCACTCCCCGCCGCTGTGGGCAGTTACCTCGCGCCGGCGGCACGCGCCTGCTCATTCTGTGTAGCTCGTTGGGATTCCGGTCGCCTAAGAGGCCGAGCCTGGGCAGTTACCTCGCGAAGGCGGCACGCGCCTGCTCAACCACCTCCCACTCCCCGCCCCCATGGGAAGTTACCTCGTGCCTGCGGCATGCGCCTGCTCATTCTCTGGAGCTCGTCGGGTTTCCGGTCGCCGAAGAGGCCGAGGAGGCATCAGATACCAGGCAATAGGAAGTGAGTGACCCGCAGCTAGGAGCAAATCACAGGGGCAAGGTGAGACCTCATCTCCAAGACTCCAACGGATCCGCTTGCTAGGTGCAAGATGTTCTTGTAGGAAATTCTGATTCATTTGAGGTAGTATTTAGGTTGAAAATCCTTTAATTAAGTTTTCTTTTAGGTTGATTATTGCTTTGGAAATTTAGAATCCAAGTTAATTGAGGTGACCTTTTTATATGGTCTTGGTTGGCACTTAAAGACTCCAGTTGTAGCCATAAATCCCCTGCAGTTCCGACATTTAGAATCAAGTTTCCTTTTCGGAGATTTGTTGGGTTAATGTTGTACTGTCAAATTTAAGCATGAAAATGTATCATGGTTATAGATAATAGGAAATTTCCTTCATAGGAAATTAGCTTGATTGATTAGCTTGTTCCAAATATAGATGAATATATTCCTTCGAGCCAATGAACTTGATCAGGTTTTTGTTAGGGAGAGTAGCTCCAGTTTTGCGTTATTAGCCTCAACTTGCTGTTATATGGTTCTGAATGCTACTGTTTATTAATGTGTGTTCTTGATTAGGTCTTCTTTTAGGAGAGTAGCTCCATTTGTTGACATTGTTCTAGTTCTACAAATAACAAACAGGGAAAGAACATAATTTGGCTTCTAAACATTGATTATAGATATATTTTTTAGATTCAAACATGATACATGAAGGCTAAACCTTCTATATTTGTGTAAGTGTTGCCTTTTTCTAATCTGGACCTTATAAGTAGAGGGTTCAGTGGTTGCTGGCTGGATCATATCTTATATGTAAGCACACTGTTCATTTGTGATTTTGCCATTGTTGTAGGTTAAACATGAGGGAAGATTAATCTGCTTGTGACAAACACCTTTACTTGAGGTCATCTATTTTCAGTTGGTACGTGCATATGCATACTCTTTTCCGGTGAGATTTAATTTATAATTCGATTATTAAGGGGGACATTCAAAAAACATGCTGGCGGCAAAGTCTGAGGATCGTTCAGCTTGTTGGAGTCTTTACAGGGAGGCGCAAGACCTGATGATAGGGATTCCGGACATTCGCATTAGCAAGGTTGGTCGATCAAGTAATAAAGTTGCACACAGTTTAGCACAGTTGGGTAAACGTGAGTCGACTGGGGTTTTGCTTGAGGCAGCACCGTCCTGCGTGTCGGTGTTTGTGGAGTGTGATTGTATCAACTTGACTTCTTAATATATACAGCTCACGTTTTTCAAAAAAAAAAAAAGATTTCTAGGTAATGATGAGTGAAGTTCAATGGCAAATGCTTTTAAATATATAAGTAGTATGAGATTGAAGCATGCTGCTCACATTGGACTATTATCTTGCAGGAGCATTTGATGTACATCATGGAAATCATGTACAGTAGGGTGCCAGCGGTTCTTCCTAGGCCGGATACTGGACTATCTGAGTGTACATCATGGGAAGCATGCAGTTTTGCCTGGGAAAAAATGTTCATCATTTACATCTTGAGAGTCGAGAAGAAAAACCTAGTCGAGGTATTTCGTTTCCTTGACCAAAACCCTCCAAGAACTATCAAAAAGAGAATGACTATGTCCTGAATAGATTCATTTAGATGCTAAGCCAATGCAGATTCATTCATTCAGTCTATACATATTCGAATACTACTGTTAAGACAAATGAGTTGGTTACATATTCTTCTATTATCAAATTCATGTTGAACTCACAGCAGGTAGATCTATTATGGTTTGTACAAAAATGATGCATTGACCAGAACACTGTTATAAAGATGCAAATTGGACAGGGATTAGGGAAGCAATGAAGTACGCAATTGAATATCCTGTAAAATCATACCGTGTTCCCTTGGGTTCAGCCCATCAGTAACGTGTAGAAACCAGAAAAAAATCAAATTGGCTAGATGACAGCATACATTATTCTTATATTTGAAAGACAATAGTTCTTAAAATGGGACTGCAGTATAAACAGGCTTATTATTACTTCTCAGAATTGGTTGTTCATCTATTGGCTTATTAGTTCTCAGATTTGTTCTAGCTTCAATTGGCTTATGTAATTTGCAGGCTGAGGTAAATTTGGAGCAGTTTGGAATTATTTCATCCCGGTCAATTGTTTTAGCATTGTGAAGACTTGACCTGCTGCCCTACTGGTACATATTTAAGGATATTGATAAGTAAGTTATACGTTGTGGCATGCTTTACTATTTTCAGTCTTCAAAATTGGTTTTTTTCTTAGTCTATGAAGCACTGTACGTACTCTGTCAGATTACTCGCAGTGCAATGCGTAAGTAGCAGCAATGATTTGAAGTTACGCACCAAGTGGCAGTATTCACACAAAAAATAAACCGGTATATAATTGAACAAAACTTTGACATGAGAATAAATACCAATATTTTTCTGTACAGCTGCCTTGCCATGTGATGTGGAGTTGTGGACCTAGGATTGACACAAGTACTTATTATATTTCGAGTGGTTTGACCCGCATGTAGGGACAGCCCCATTGAAAGACTCTTGTCATATTGTTGGCTCAGTAGAGTTCTGTTGGAGTCATAAAAAGGCCCTGTACCTGAATGAACAAAGGAGTTTCCAAATCATAGGCAAATAAACAGTATTCATAATTTAGCACTGATTTTGCAAATAAACCGATGAACTAACCCTGATTTTGCAAAGTACATTCTGGTTTACGTAGGCTTCCGATTATACTGAGTTGGGGGTTCTCAACCCCTGATAAACAGTCTGATATCATTGTTGGAGAAAGGGGAAGTGAGTAGTTAAGCTATTGTGTAAAGATACCTGAATTGTTAAAAAATTACATAATGTATACTCTTTTGTGCAAAGAAAGTTGAATTGCTTAGCAGGTTATTGTGAACTATAAACTGTACCTCAAACAAATAGTAACAGGTTCAAAAGTCACGCAAAATGATTTATTATGACAGGATACGTTTTCACTTACTGATGGTAGTGTGTGTTTGTTCGTGTAATCATGGTCTGAAGATTTGAACTAACCCGTTTGTCCTTGATAAATTATAGAGCATGCACCTGACTTGCCGAGGAGTTCGTCGGCATCGGATGCGCAGGCTGCGATGGCGCAAGACGGTGTGGACGGCGACTCTGAAGAAGGACATTCAGAAGATTAGTTCGAAAGGGGCATATATTGCGGTGATTAGAAGAGATTGCTCCTGCGTTGTCCAGACGCGCGTCGGCACGGGCGGCCTGACCGTCGCCAGGCCGCGATGGTGGAGGATGGCGCGGGCGTCGTCGGCCTTGAGTTCGTCGGCGACCCCGCAGGATGGGCATACACCTGGGTTGACGAGGAGCTCGACGGCGCGGACGGCGCAGGATGAGCAGCGCGGCAACAACGCGTCTCACCGAGTCGCTGCAGGGTTGCTGGATGGCAGCTACTCGTATGAACGTAGGGGACAAATTGTCTTGATTGACGCTAATTTTGGGATTTCTTTTACGTGGCTAGAGCGGATTTTCTCCCGTTGATTATGCTCTCTTTTTTTTCGTGATTCTGCTCTCTTTTCACGCAGGGTTCTCGCGGATGGCAGAGTTTTCGTCCGCTCCCTAAATTTGCTAGATGCACACATGGTGGGACTGAGTTGTAAACTGGACAGTTAGATCTGAATTGGTGGGCCGGATCCTGTGGTTGTAATTGGTCTGCTGTAGTCTGTGTACGTTAGGCTGGGTGGCTATAGGGAAGAAAAAGTTCGCTTGTTTAATAGTAGTAGAGATTCACATGTATCTATTGTAGATGTATGTGGACATGTTTTAATGTGTATGTAAACTTATTTGGGTTTGCACCTAGGACCTAGCCAACATGTGAGCTAGCTAGAACATCTTATATTGTGCAACGGAGGGAGTATACACTCGGCTATTTTCAACAAGTGAATCATGCATCTGCATGTGGACAACTTACTGTATCATATGTCCTTACAGTAACACGAGTGACAATCGATGTGTCATACTCTTTATGTTTCATACGTCTTGTACCTTTTTTTTATACCAATTTAAGTTTTTATGAAATTCCTGTTGCGACGCGCAAGGTATTCATATAGTTCTACATGAAAAGTGTTAGAACGTTATTGACATGCCAACTTTGAGACAAATTCAACGACCAAAGGAATTTGTTGATTCATTTAAGAGAACTAAAGCATTAAAAGATTGTCCATGGGGTTCCATGGTAGCAGACAATAGGTCAAATTCCTCGTGCATCGACTCCATCCCTTGATAGCTTAGCTCGAGGCCTCGGCTTCGAGCAACGACGACAACTCTCTACTGGGGCATGATAGTGCAGGGTGTAGTGGCATGTGGTAACTCCTCTTGGCTGAGAGCCGACACAGCCGGGTGGCTCCTAGCAGGCCATGGTCTATGCGACACCATTCTGTCGGTGCATCTTCGGTCGTCGACTACACAACTCTAGGCATGATCAGCAGGTCCACTACAAAACATGTGTTCATTTTTACCCTCCATTTTGGTCACTATTTTTTCACTATTTCCCATTTATGGCCTATTTGTGACCAAAATGGGATGATCGAAAAATAGAGTCATTAGTGACATCTAATAACCTATTTAATAAAATCATCGTCAAGATTCTTAACAAAAAGGATGTTCATAAATTTTATACCAAAATCCTGGTCACTAACGGTCTAACTTGACCACGTCGGATCATATTTGGAAAATTTATGATGAAACCAAAGGTCAAAATCCGAAATTGGTCCAGTCCTCTTAGGCCGTTATATGTCCAAACCTAATAATTCGGTCATTTATGATTTTTTCTGTTAACTATAGTCGGCTTAATGGGCAAGCCCAAAGCATTTTTGACCTTTTCTTGTTTGGCCTCTACCTTTTTACAATCAACTTCTTTTGTATCTTTGGACATTTTATTTTGTTTTAGTGGACCAAGGCCAATATGTTTAGGGTCTGTAGCCTATCTAGTCCAAAATTTATGTTTACATTTATTTAGTTCTTTTAGCTTGTCCCTCTAGTTAGAAAATGCTAGAGGTAAGCCCAAATGTTTGATCCACATATATTTCATGACTAATGCACATGTCCCCCTATAACGCCCTAAGCATATTAGTTTGACCAGAAAAAACATACAAGAACATGATAGTAATAAACATCTAAAACACATAACATATCATGAACTGAAAATACATCTCATTACTCATCTCATGTCAAAATATCCACCAAGAAGATAATACAAACATGATCATAATCATATACGAGAGCTCATATGGTTCCAAAACATGATAGTACGTAGAGATGAATCAAAATACTTCCGGAGGGGATGGCGAAACCATTTCGAGAGACCAGAGTGGCAGCCGGAGGCGATTCCGACGACGTTTCCCATTTTCTGCCACCCAATAGGGAATTACGAAAACGAATCGGTGTGGGCAATATCACTGAGCTCTAGCACTTAAAAGTCCCTCGCATCATGAACATCAACATATTTTTAAGAACATAAACAACATTTTTATTGAAAATATAAACAATAGCATCTTTTTTTAGGAATTGTTTTTGATAGAAGCAACAACATCTGTGTTGGACTGAATGGGTCTATTTTCCTTCGAGCGGATCACCCGTCTAACAATCGACTCGAATCTGACCGCTTCACTGGGCTTCTCTCATGAGCTAGGCCCACAATATGAAGAGGACCAAATTTGGGGAAGGATTCAGAACCGGAAGTCTACACCGTCGAGCCAGAAAAAAAGGAGAGGAAAAATACCAGAGGAGGGTTTGGCGCTCGCCGCTAGGTTCGGGCGTCGAGTTCTCGCGGCGCGCAGCCATAGGAGGAGAGCACGGGAGAGGCCACAACCCCAGCGCCTGCCGACCATGGATGTGGACCAGTCGCCGTCCCCGCGGCGGCCGCCGGTGTCGACGCCGGGCTACTTAGACCCGGAGTCCTCCCGCCTCCGGGAGGAGTACCGCCGCTACAGGTGAGAGATGCGCTCCCCCCCCCCCCCCCCCCCCCCCCCCCCCCCCCCCCCCCCCCTTCCCCTTCCGCGTCTCGAGCTCGTACGCAGGCGTTGGCTGATTGGGCTGGTTCGGTATAGGGTTCGAGGTGAGCGCGGTGGCTCGCCAGTTACGCAGTGGCGAAATGGAGTGGGTGTGAGCGGAGAAATCGATAGAATTCAGTCGTTGGTTCTTAGCTGCTAGTACAAATGGTTGATTCGCTACTGAATCAGGCCATATGCTACTTACTGCTCGTCCCACCTTGGCAGCAATTTTCGAATATTCGTTGTGATTGGACAATTGTGTGTGTTCTCAAGTGTGCTACGGAATCAGGCCATATGCTACTTACTGTTCGTAATTTTCCCAAGTATTTTGGTACCTCTGTTCTGATATGATCATTTAATTGGATTTATCTGTGAAGTGTACTTGGTTGTGACTCGGTTATTTGGTGGCCTGGAACACTCTAGACAATTAGACAACCCAATTGGCATCATCACATGGCAATGCACAATAAGTGTATTAAAGATCTGTGCTTGCAAGTATCGCCCCCTCTGTGCTTGCAAGTGCCCGAGTCCTGAAACTTGTACTATTAAAGATCTCTGCAAGACGTTACCAGTACTCTAGCTCATATTTCTTCTCCAAGTTTGTGTTTGACGGAATACTTAGTGTACCTATGCATGGAATAGTTAATGCAACCTACTTGTGTCAAATGTGAGAACATGCTAAGCGAGCTGATTTTGTTGTTTTCTCTTGCAACTTACTCAGAAAGAGACTATCTTCTTCAAATGACTCCCAACTCTTGGGGACCTCAGTCTCCAGATTCTCAGAAGGAAGGGTTTTGCATGATGGAAACAGCATACCTAGGCGGTCCAACGCTGGTCTACTTCTTGAGGAAATCAAGCAGGAGGCTGCTGATTTTCTGAATTCGACGGTTTGGATGGATCAAAACTCTTCGGATCAGCGAAAAGAAGGACATCGTTGGATGGCGGTTCTGCACCAGACGCAGGTTTCATTTCAGGCAGAAAGGCGGTGAGGTCGTCAATGAATTCGGTCAAGCTGGAGGACGATATGCTACAAGGAGAAACAACTTTTACAATGTTTGCATCCCTTCTTGACTCTGCGATACAAGGTGAGTGTAGGAACGTAATCTGGCTAGTGAAATCTTACTATCTATCATGCTCTTTGGTAGCTAATTGTTCCAATTTGAATATTTTTTTACACATTGTAATTATTATTACTACTATATTATTATTGTCAACCATGTTTATTTGGTACATGCCATTGTGCCCCTTTTGTTTTCTTTAATTTTCACCAACAATATAATCAGTGAAAGACACTGCGAACTAAATTGCACAAATATTTAAGTAGCACAGTGGGTGCTTGAGTCATGCTGTCAGTTTGCTTTAAAAGTGCCCTTTTCGTCTATTTTCTGACAGAAGAGAAGCAGTGGTCTATTACCAACCAGATTAATAGCATGACCAGAAACATGAAGTTTTTTTGGTGACCTGAAACCTTAATTGGGTGAATGCATAATATCTAGATATATCCTTGATTTCCATGACATATATATAGTAATCTCCTTTACTGTTATTCCAGCTGATTAAATTTTCATGGTTTCAATTGTGTTAACTGATGTGTTCTTTGCAGGATTGGTGCCCTTCCCAGATGTGATTTTACAATTTGAGAGGACATGTAGAAACGCTTCAGAGTCAATAAGGTTTTATCTTGCCTTAACTAGTAATATCTTCCATTGTATAACTTCCTATGATTGGCTAGATTCTACTTCTCACCAACTCCTAGATGCAACTTTTTGCCACATTAACCTGCTACACAGTACAACCATTATTTTCATTATGCAAAGAGGCATAATTCTTATGCTCCAAGTACTTTATTTTTCAATGTAATAGATGCTTGTACCATAGGTTGGATGCCAATATGGGGATACGCGGCTAAAGCTTAGATTTTTCAGGCATGCTGCCACAGGAAAGCTTCGAATGGCAGAGGATAAACTTATGCAGCAAAAAGCACAATTGTTACTGGATGAAGCTGCTTCTTGGTCACTTCTTTGGTATCTCTATGGGAAAGGTAATAGCTTTTATGATGAACAACTTAAATATATTGTTATATGGATCCTTTTTCTTTGCAGTTGCAGTGTCTATAATCAATTATCATTTTGAGTAAACTGCTTATGTATCATGTGCTACATTACAGCAAATGAGGATCTTCCTGGAGATCTATTCGTGGTAAGCTACACTTCTAATTGTGAATGTATTAAAATATATTTTTCTGTGCACTTTTCCCGTATGTCTGTACATTCATCTAAACGATGCTATTTTCTGTTGACAGTCACCAACTACATCCCATCAGGAGGCTTGCCGGTATGTTGCAACAGATCATACAGCACAATTGTGTCTGCGGATTGTACTTTGGCTTGAAGGACTTGCTTCGGAAGGTCTTGATTTGGAGAAAAAGGTAAGAGGGACATGCTAGTTTTTAATTAAGATTTTAGTATTTTCCATTTCCTGTTCTACTTCTAATACTAGAGTCCTTTAGCGGCACATGATTGATGGAATGGAGTAACCTGCCTTAAAGTTGCATAGAAAGTTCCATGAGTAGATGAATTAGGGAAATAAAGAGATGCATATTCACATGATATCTTAACATAAGTATTTGAATTGACAATATTAAGCTACAATGTGCTCCCTCATTCCAGGAATGTAAGGCACAGAAACCAATATGATACTACAATTCCTCAAACTGCCCCTAGTTAATCCTTCTCATTATATTAATTGCAACTCTTTTTACGCCATCCTAACCAGTTAACTCCACAAGCATCAAATAATCTATGAAAGGAAATGCATGCATGCACTAATCACACAATGAGCTATAGAGCAACTTAGTATTTAAGAAATAGGTGATCTTTTAACTTCTCACAAATTGACGACGCACACATCTTTTGTGCTGTTTATTTTTGTTTTGTAGGTCAGAGGATCTCATGTTGGTTCTTATCTACCAAGTTCTGGTGTTTGGCATCGTACACAGAGGTACTTAAAAAGAAAGAACGATGATTCTAATATAGTGAAGCATGTGGATTTTGATGCTCCAACTCGTGAAGGAGCCCAACTTCTTCCTGATGACAAGGTAGGCTATCATTGCTATCTATCTCAAGTACAGTGTTAAGATCCTTATAAGAAAGGTGCTAATTGATTAACATGATATGTCAATGCTGCAAATATGCATTATAATTTGTTCCGTTTGGGCTTGTCAGAATTATTTTTTGATACTCTTTGTGTGATAGCACATCAACGTTTATTCCTAACCTCACTGCCTAACCTTCCGAATTTACTTCTTAACTAATTTAAAGCAAAAACTACTGAATTAAAAGCACTACAAAGAAGATAAACCTGGCTCACTTTTTGTAGAGATACCTTCTCATTAAGCATTTCTGGTAAAGTAACTAAAGTTTTCCTTAGTAAAACCAGAATTAACCTTTCCTTGATGTGTAAGCAGAAGCAAGATGAATTGCTTTTAGAAGATATCTGGACTCTCTTAAGGGCTGGAAGATTAGAAGAGGCATGTGAATTGTGCCGGTCTGCTGGACAGGTAGGTCAGCTTGTATAGGCTTATTTCTTATGATGTATCATCTCTACCTATTTGTGATACTAATGCCTTATTTATATTCAGGCATGGAGAGCTGCTACTCTTTGCCCCTTTGGTGGCATAGATATGTTTCCTTCCCTGGAGGCCATGCTCAGGAATGGAAAGGCTAAAACGCTACAAGCCATTGAATTGGAAAGTGGCATTGGACGTCAGTGGCGTCTTTGGAAATGGGCATCTTATTGTGCTTCAGAGGTGAAGTCTTGTACTGTACAATCTGTACTCATGCTGTTGAAACTATGCTTCTTTGCTGTTATGTTTAACGTGGTTTGTTAAATGTTACAACTCTTCTTTTATACTTTAAATTAGTTTATGTGTGTGTATGTAGCAAATACTTGATTTGTTAAACCTAACTCCAAATCAATAATGCTATTGCAGAAAATTGCTGAACATGATGGTGGCCGGTATGAGATGGCTGTATATGCTTTACAGTGTAGTAACTTGAAGCGCACCTTGCCAATCTGTACCGACTGGGAGGTATGTTGTTTATTCAACACGTTTCTTCGCTTGCCTTTCAGTTTGATTTCTATTATCTCCTTTGATGCTGGTTGTTACCTCCATGTGATGCATCTATCTCCTTCCCATCTCATAGTCAGCTTGTTGGGCAATGGCAAAATCTTGGCTGGATGTTCAAGTGGATCTAGAACTATCTCAATACCAAACCAGCAGACCAGAAGAGAAACAGTATGATGATGATATGAATGGTACCCAACCTATGCTCAGTTCAGTGGGTCCAGAAAATTGGCCATACCTTGTTCTGGATCAGCAACCTCGTGATATAGCTGCACTTTTGCAGAATCTCCACTCAAGGTATTAACATTATTTAGTACTCCCATGTATCCCCGTTTGCCTACTTATTTAACATGCGACTTGCGACACAGTGACCTTGTTCACGAAACTGTTTCTCGAGCATGCCGGGAGCAGCATCGACAAATTGAGGTAAGTTACATTTCCAGGAATGAAGAATAACTTAACTCCTTATTCCTCATGCATTTTGTCTACTAAGTTCTCGTGGTGTAATTTAACTTAGTGCAGCTATGCTAATTGTTTGACATTGAATAGCTGGAAATTGGGAGCAGTTTGATATTATTGTACATTTGTCAGTTTGCTGACTAGTTTAGACACGTTTTTCAATTTGGTAGATGATTGTTCAGAAAACCAAGCATTTGGATATTATCTTTGTTATGTCTTTTCATTTTCCACCAAATATGTAACATTCTTGTTACTCAATAATTTATTGATCATTCTAGTGACTCATGTCAATAACTAGAAATCTTGAATACCCACATGTTGCAAAATACTCACAATCCATGGGCCCAATAGTTTAATCATTATCCAAATGAATTTAGGATCGCTTACTTGTCTAACCATTTGTATGTTTGTTTATTTGGTAGATGAATCTCATGAGTGGAAATGTAGCTCATCTTCTTGACCTTATATGGTCGTGGGTGTCACCCTCGGAAGAAGATCAAAACGTTTCGAGGTGTTGCTTTTTATGAATTTAGTGGACATAACTACAAATATTTAATTTTCTTACCATCTAACGTTTCAATAACTTCTTAGTCCGCTTAGGTCCCGTGATGATCCTGAGATGATACGTTTTGGGGCACATATTGTTCTCGTTATGAGATACCTTTTCAGCGAGGAATTGGAAGATGAGTTCGAGGAAAAGCTGGTTACTGTTGGTGATCTCATTATCAACATGTAAGTAGTGTTTCATCAAAAAACTAATTTTTCGTTCGGTTTGAGCCTACTTAGTATCTTAGAGTGACCCCATGATTGAATGGTATCTGTTTGGATTCAAATATCAATTTTGTTTGGTGACGGTTAACATAATAATTTCATAGCATGCTTTCTTTTCATCGTGTCAAGGGCTTAATTCTATGTTTCTGCTGTTGTCCTACCTTAATGTTAAACTTGGCAATTTATCTTTAGTGGTATCTTTTATTCTTATGTTTCTCCCGATAATGTTGGTACCTTGCTTCGGAATGTACTTTATCTCCGCAATAGTAAACTAATGCTTGGTTCCAGGTATGTGAGGTACTTATTTTCAGAGCAGCAAGAAGAGTTGGTTGGAGTATATGCCTCTCAGCTTGAACGTGATGTTTGCATCGATTTGTTTGTGGAAATGATGGAACTAAGGTTGAATAGCAGGTATTACTATCATATGCTTCTACCCTTTAATGTTTTTGCAATCTGGGAAAATGTCACAATATCCGGAATTCCATTCGGTTGTTCATCTTTTGACATATTAGTTCATGAATGTGCTTACATGTTAAATGTTATCGGCTGTTCTTTTTTGTTCTCCATATTTCTGTTGGATCGTAGTTTGCTAGCTATCTGTATTCAAAGTCTAGATTTAATCTTAGATTTATGATACCTTACAACAACAACAACAACAACAACAACAACAACAACAAAGCCTTTTTTCCCAAACAAGTTGGGGTAGGCTAGAGTTGAAACCCAGAAGATCTCGAAACCAGGTCATGGTTCTGGCACATGGATAGCTAACTTCCACGCAGCCCTATCCATGGCTAGTTCTTTGGTGATATTCCAATCCTTCAGATCTCTCTTAACAGACTCCTCCCATGTCAAGTTTGGCCTACCACGACCCCTCTTAACATTCTCATCCTGCTTTATCCGTCCGGTATGCAATGGCGCTTCCGGAGGCCTACGTTCTATATGACCAAACCATCTTAGACGGTGTTGGACAACCTTCTCTTCAATTGGTGCTACCTTGATAGAAAGTATTATAGTAGGTAAAATATTTGCATGCCCAAATATTTATGTTCTCAACCTTGTTATTGATGATTTCTTGTGCTTACTTCCAAGACTTAAAGTTAGCTGGTCTTACATGTATTTATTCTGCGACAGCTTGCATACCATGTACAAGCTTTTCCTCTCTGCTGTGGAGTATCTGCCATTCTCGTCTGGAGATGTGTCCAAGGCTTGTTTTGAAGAGATAATTGAGAGGTTTCGTGATTTTTGGGTTACATATAACATTGGAATACACCAAATTCAGATATTTAGCTCATTGTGTTTATGGAGATTTTCTGACGAGATTCTAATTGGATGCAGAGTTCTTTCAAGATCTCGAGAAACGAAACCCAACAAGTACAGTGAAGATTTTTCTGATGTTGCGGAACAGCATCATTTGCAAGCGCTTCACAAGGCAATGGTCATTCAGTGGCTTTGCTTTACCCCACCATCCTCAATTCCAGGCTTTCAGATGATCACAGGGAAGCTTCTGATACGGGCACTGATGCACAGGTAACCAATATATCGAATTTGTTCTTGTGCCAGATAAAACTTTGTTTATGATACATGCAGCAGCATGTCTTGAAAAGAAAACTTTTGTTTATCCTCTTGCAGTCCATCGGTTTGTTCAGTGTTGAAATACCATATTCATTAAACAGTACTCTTTAGTCTTTTTTGTCACTCTGTTACCATTGAATTTCCCTTTGATTGAAAATAGTAATAGTTCCTTTTTCTTACTTCATGAGCGTGGAACTTATTTTGATTGGTGAAATAATACTCATTTATCCTCCTTTTTATTTAATAGCCATGGAACTTATCATTAATTTCTTTATCATCAGCAACACCCTATTCAGAGAGTTTTCCCTGATATCAATGAGGAGAGTCTCCGAACTACCAATAGGACCACATAAATTGCTTGCCATCCTTGCTGAACCATTGAAACAAAAGGAACAATTTTCGCTGGAAGATCAAGAGATATCTGATAACTTACAAGAGTTTGAAGATTGGGTAAGATATCTGCTTTTGCCATAGTGTGATCTGCATCTTCTCTTGATGCCGTTTTACTTTCATTACCACTTAGAATTTGGTTAGCACGTCGGTTTCTTGACAAAGTAATTGCTGTTGTATGGCGAAACAGCACGAATATTACTCCCTGGATGCAACTTACCGGGGTTGGCTTAGATGTGAGATGGAGAATTCATCTGTTTCTCCTGAAATGCTTTCGGCAGAAGAAAAGGATCAAGCTGTTGCTGCTGCGACACAAACACTGGAGTTGGCTTTCTTGTTATTACTCAGTAAGTTTAAACTTTCATTGCTCCATCAAGACACAAAGCCTCTGTTTATTTTTTCTGCAGAGCAATTATCAACATGGTGCATTAGTCTACAAATATGTTTCTTAAACTTCAAAACTTGTGATATTATATGAAAGTTTTTGCCATCGTTTAATATATATGTATTATGGTTTTCTGTAATCAGAGGAGGAGAGACCATGGTTAAATGCTGTTGAGACTAGTCCATTTGACTCGTCAGAGATTGTTTTCCTTGAGTTGCATGCAACTGCAATACTTTGTCTACCTTCTGGAGAATGTATGCCACCAGATGCAACATCATGCACGGCTCTTACAAGTGCACTTTATTCAACTGTCAGTGAAGAGGAGGTGCTGCATCGCCAGCTGAAGGTTGATTTCATCTCTCTTCTCCCAAATTCCGCCTTCATGTTACACTTCCAACATATGGAAGTGAAGCCTTGGCCTGTTGTCCATTATTATTCATTACGGACCATGTCGTGGTGTATCTTAAGTACTATTCAAAGCTACATTTCAATTTCTAGTAATTGCTTATCATGGCTGCTTCTGCAACTTCTGACTGTACAATTCATGGACAGGTTGATGTTAAGATCTCGTCTAAAGATCCTTGCTGTATTGAAGTTGCACTTCGCTGCTTAGCAACAGAAGGTGATGGGTTTGGACTTCATGAAGCCAATGATGGAGGTCTTCTTGCTGCAATTATGGCTGCTGGGTTTAAAGGTATCTACAATTTAGAGTGATAGTATGACTTAACTCTTTTCACATGCAAAGAATATTTTCTGTGATTGTCATGTGAATGATTTATCGTGATAGGCGAACTCAATCGGTTTCAACCTGGAGTTTCAATGGAAATTTCGCGACTTGATGCTTGGTATTCGGATGGTCATGGTTCGGTTGAAAGTACTGCTGCTTATATCATTCGAGGGCTCTGTCGGAGATGCTGCCTGCCAGAAACGATTCTACGATCCATGCAGGTGAACTTGTAAATAGACTCTACAAGTATCTGCCGACTACATTGAGCTATAGATAAAACGGTTGCTATTGTGCTGCTTCATTACATATCTTGTATTGATATCTGACGCTGATATTTTGCAGGCATCTATCTCTCTTTCTGAAGCAGGCGATTCTCTAGATCATTGTGATAAGCTCATTGAGTTGGTTGCTTCATCTGATTCTGGAATGATCCATCTGTTCAGCCAGCAGCAGTTACAGGTTACTTTACGTTCTTTGGTTTGTTCATCTGGTAACTGTAGAATTTCCTGATATCAGCAAATATCTTTTTTTTATTCAGGAATTTCTGATTTTTGAGAGGGAGTGCTTCATATGCAAAATGGAACTTGAGGAAGAGCAGATACCAACTGATGGCTAATTCATCAAAGTTAAAATTATCAGGTATGACACCTGAAATGTTATTCACCAGTTCCCAGTGGAATGGGTATGCTGATGCACATTGTGTATTCGTGCTTGCAAATTGTATCACGTGACATATATTTATTATTTTATGTAGAATAATGCTGACCGCATAATGCTTATGTTATACTCCCTCCGTTCTGAATTATAAGATGTTCTACCTTTTTTCTGAATCATATGTATATAGATGCGTTTTAGTGTGTCTACTCACTCATTTCAGTCCGTATGTGGGTCCACATTGAAATATCCAAAACATCCTATAATTCAGAATGGTTGGAGTAGTTGACTTCAAAACAGAAATGTGTTGCGAGACACAGTTTTTTGCTATTTTATTCATAACAAGTTCACAATACCTGATAGCATATGTTACTCCCTCTGTTCCAAATTGTAAGATGTTTAACCTTTTCTGAATCGCATGTATCTAGGCACGTTTTGGTATGTTGGTTCACTCTTTTCAGTTTCTATGTAGTCCATATTGAATTATCCAAAGCATCTTATAATTCGGAACGGAGGGAGTACATTACAATTTTGCATCAACTTATCTGACATGCTTTACTGCTTTCTAATTGCTGAAAAAAACTTATATTTTTCGTTGTGCTCTTGTACATGCAGAATCGGACATTTTCTACCTACTGACTGAATGAGAAGTCAGCACTTGATAGTCTCGACACGTCGTACTTCTGTTGTGTGGCCAAGAACTAGCTATAATGTATTGAGATATTGTGACCCTGTCGAAATAGGGGGAGATGAAAATTTCTGTATAGGTGTTATCTTAGACTGCAAGTTTGTTACTCAGCTTATAACAGCAGCAGATGAGAATGGGCTCACTTTAGTTTGTTTGTATTATACTGTTCTATAAGTACAAAGAGGAGGCAGCTGCAAATTTTCTTGAAGGTTCATTCGGACCTGCTCTTATCCATCTCTGTTACTGATTTGATACACATTCACTACAATTGCATGTGCAGACAACAATACATCATGTAGAACCTCGTTTCTTCTCTGAACCAATCATGTGCTGTAGTTTATCGAAGCCTGAATCTCTTCCAAGGTCTTGCCTTTTGTCTCTGGCACGATCTTTACAATGAACAGAATGGCCATGGCACAAACGAAGGCGAAGAAGAAGAATGTACCTGCACGATTTACAAATTAGGCAAACACACAACTATATAATGTCCCTGCATGAAGATTTGGCTCACCTGAAGAACTCCAGCTCATCAAGAAGTTGAAGGCAAAAGAAACTGCCAATGAACCGGACCAGTTCACCAGAGTCACCAAGCTTCCGCCGATCCCTTTCATATTTATGGGGAATATCTGCATCCAATCCGATTGTCCATGTCAACATAACTCAATTTCTCAGTTCATATGGCGTTTGGTGACATTGTCAGCGATGAAAGCTAACTGTACCTCTGACATTATGACCCAAGGAACTGAACCCATCCCTAGTGAAAAGCTTGCAATGTAGACCTGTTCAGTTACAAAAGGTTTTAGCGTCAACAGAAATTCAGATAAGCATCGATCTAGTTGAACAAAACAAAGGTTTTTAAGGTGTACCATTATGCCGTGAGTGCGATGATGGGGACCTGCTCCAAGAATATCCCATGAATCTTCATTCATAGGATAATTTGCCTCGATTAATTTTTTGTACTTAACAGATAAGAACATTAAGAGTGGTTAGCATGCAATGCAATGAAAGTTACCTTAAGATAGAAAGATATTCCTGACATAAGAGATCCCACTAGGAGTCCAGATGTTGAAATCTGAAAAACAAAACCCGAAAATTCCAAGCTGTTAATTTTGGTACTTTTCTACCGATGAACACTCTACAACTGCAGCAGGACGTCCTACCAACAATAGTGGCTTTCTCCCACTCCTATCCATTAGTAGAGCTCCAAGTGCTGTGATTGGTGCCTATTGTGGAGATCACATGTAGTCAAACAAAACACCCCAGGAAATTTGGTAAATTTCATCATAATTGTAACATCCATCTATTATTTTCACCTGGATACAACCCAATAATATTGTTCCTAGGTTTCCTGAAGCAAATCCTGCAGTTATGTAAGCACAAATTAAATTCATAGTTCCGGAAGTGACGAAATAGAAATGCGCCGTAGTCTTGAATTTGTCAGTTTACCAGCCGATACAAAAGTTTCACTGGCATAGAACAGGATCCCATTTATCCCTACAAACTGTTGGAAAACCATTAGACCGACGCCGATAATGACAGGACGGATGTAGGACCTGCTGAAAAGATCCCGGATTCGAGCCTTTGGAAGACTTTCAATAGATTCGATGAACTCCTGCATGTAGAGCAATTCCATGACAGCATCTTAGTTTTCTGTACCCAAAATGTATCGGGTAACTATATAGTCGCAGTGGCAAACCTTGATTTCTTCAGCTTCAAGGGACACATCTGCGTGTTTCCCACGGAGGCGTTGGAGTGCTATTTCAAACTCCTTTTGCCGGCCAACCTTTGCCTGTGGTGAACACTTGGTGCTGAGTTGTTGTGAGTGACAAATCATGCTAAAATTTAAAGATGCCATTCATCAAATTACCAGCCATCGTGGGGATTCAGGAATGAAGAAGAGACCAACTATGAGAATTATGCATGGAACAAGGCCTGCATACATGTCAAAGGAGGAAATCATCAGTATATGCTTTTTGATAAAGATAAAAAACACATTTATGAGATCTTCCATGTGTATGTACCTGCTGTGGCGAGCATGCGCCAGGATACCAGCGTGCCGACGATATACGTCGCGGATAATCCAGTGCACAGCAGCAACTGCAGTTCAAGCACTAGTTTCAGAGTTGCTCCTAAAAGTCCAGCAAGGCTTCAGTGTGTTCATATTTTGTTTTAAAGGGAAAGCGTTTACTTGATTTAGAGCTGTGAGCATCCCGCGAAGAGCCTTGGGAGCTATTTCTGCTATGAAAACTGGTACCTATATATTCAGTTCAGTTTCAAGAGATCCTGTCAGTAAAGTTGAGGAATCATCTGAAAGGCTATTCTTTCCCACGGTTTGCTGAACAATGTCGGTAAATTGGTGATCATACCACATACGAAAATACTCCGACGCCAAATCCGGTGCAGAATCTTCCAAAATCAAGTGAAGCAGCACTCTGATAGTTACAGGTCATAGACACATCAGCAGCTATATATTCAGACAGTGGTACAATGGTACAAGAAGGGAAAAAAATGAAAATGTACTTGTGCAAAGAAGATTGACAACCATCCGACAATGCAAAATAGAGAAGAAAGCCTCATCGCCTGCTCTCAACACACACAGATTAGAAGAAAAATGGTTAGGAGTTACTATGTCGTAGTGTTTGCAAAGTATACTGGTATTTCAGAAAAGGAGGATTGTTCTAGCAGCTAGAGTGCATAGATAGATAAATATACCCCTTTCCGGCCAGCAACATCGGCAATGTACCCGCTCGCAACCGCTCCGATCATCGCCCCGATTGTTAGTATCGATCCAAAAACCGAGTACTGCAGATCATTAAACGGTGATGATTAGAAATCAAAAACAGCAATAGCACAACTTCAAGAACAGCAGTGGCTCGCAAGGAATTGCTGTGGAATAATTTGCTGAAGAACCAGTGCGCATACGCAGTTGGGGTGGGCAGTGCACGCACCTCGGAGAGAGTAAGCTGGAGGTCCTGTGTGATCTGGGCCTGAGTCGGTGCCGAGTAACCAATCTGCAGCACAACCAGCACGAATTGTTACAACTTTACCCGATAATTCCAGTATCTGGTTCCGAAGAATAAGGAAATCAAAGAGAGGTAGCATGGAGCTAGACAGGCTCACCGTGACGCCGAAGCTGAAGGAGCCCATCACGGCGACGCCGGTGCTGGCAATGACCATGCCCAGTGACGACCCCTCGCCATCCCGGCCAAGGAGGTGCTCGCTCGCCGCCATTGCCTAGCTAGCTGCTGCCTCACTAGGAGTAGTGCTTACTCAGCGAGCTAGAAGATGGGAGGAGAGCACACGCTGGCTCGATCGACCGATGTGGCTACATTTATATAAAATCTCTGCATGCAACATGTTCGGGAACATGCGCTAGGGTTTTCTTTCCTCCGCATTCTTGTCGGCATGCACACATGGGATGCCCGATCATACTGGGCCGTAACATGGGTGTGTCAACTGGACACTTGATACCGAGGTGCCAGTATGCCACTAGACACATGGCTAAGCGACTAATTTACCAATGGCCAGCTCATGCACGCGGGATGAAAATTGGCATGAGGTTCACAGAACAAGCAATATTGCTGTTGCTGATGACCTGATGTGGCCATGTTCTTGCTATTGCTAGCTGCTGTTGACTGGCTCACTCTTCAGTCTTCACTGTCTTTGCTTTGCCCCCAAAAGCCAATCGATCCGAATTAGCCGGTACATCTGCATTTTTTTATTTTGAAAACGTGACAGGCCAGACTTGGCCCATTTAGTGCGGCCTAAACCGAAACGATCGGCCCGAATAACGCCATAACTGATTGGGCTGAATTAGATGATCTTTGCAGGCCCTCTTCTTGTCTTCTCGTACCGTGAACGTTTGGCCTGTCATGTTTTTTCCACCCACTTGTTGGCAACTCCTCCTCCCTCCGCGCCCTTCTCGGCCCACTGTCGCAATGTCCTTCTACTCATCTTGTCGGCTTGTTGCCACACCCATTTTGTTATCTCTGGCATAGTCTACAACGAAAAGAGTAATGTACAATTTTTTGGGGGCATGGACGTTGTCCATATTTGCCCATCCCTTTTAGATTCTTCTCCTCTCACTCGCCCCTCCACATGCCTTCTAGACATGATCAGCCCCTCTCCCCCCAATAAGGCGTGTGTGTAAGTCTATCACCACTCAATAGTGTTTGCCCGTACGGTGTCTGTGCTTCATTGACACACCACTTTGTCGTCGTCAAGCTCACCCCCCGCCTCTCACCCCCCACCCCATTCTTCCTCCCCCACCCCCTATTCTCTAGCCATACGTACATTATGTAACCCTACGTTAGATCATTAAAATTAAGAAATAGTTCATCCTTAATAACTATTCGATGAAATGCTTCCTGAGCACATTCACAAAATTGAAGTAAGCGTAATGAACTACAATTTTAACATTTCTACTCATTACTCTATTTTGGTAATGCGATGAAAAGAGTTCTTTGATTAATATAATGACATTATCTTGATAAGAATTCAAGTTAAATCTCTAAGTTTGTCAAAATCATGTGGTTGCTTGGATGGTTAGCAGTGGCAGCTCTATTTTGTATCAAGTAAATGTTGTGCGAGTGTGCGGTGGTGTGCACACTTTGTGTGCTTCATGACCATCCTAAATCTCTTAGGGTGTGTTTGGTTCAGGAACGAAATGGAACGTAATGTCAAGGTTCCATTCCACTATAATGGGTCGGTTCCATTCTTATGTTTGGTTGGGACAAAAAGATGAAACGGAACGGTGTTTGGTTGTGACAAGAAAAGTGGAATGGAATGGCTAGAAATTGGTTCAGCTCACCTCTTTCATGTAAATGGTGAGAATACCTCCCACATGTGTACCACCGTATAATCAAAATTTCAGCAGCATTTTCTCTATATTTTCAACAATAAACTGTCACAAATATGCAATAAAAATCATAACAAATATATGACATCAAAGACAACACATTCAATCCATATGCACTCATAGAAGTCATCCAAATAGTCCAAATACATTACAATCCATTCAAAAAACACAAAAACAAATATTAAAGTTCATTACAGTCCATTGAACCATCCTTTTCCTTTTTTTTCCATCATTTTGGCCATCTAAAATGTATGTATGCACTAAAACAAATAACCCAATGGACATATACAGTTGTATGGCTTATGAACAAGACATGCAAATATGCCACGAATCTCATCAAAAAAATATTATATACACAAGACAACAGCATACAACACCATATATTGCAAGAAATCTATGAATCTCAGTGCGCGATGTGTACATTTCTTCTATAAAAAATCAGACAGTCAGAGAGACTGAAGAAACGAGCTACATGATCTATCTGTCTCCCTTGCCTTTCCTTGCTGCTGCTCCTTCCTTGCCGCCGCTCCTTGCCTGCCGTCGCCGGCTGGTTGCCGCCCCTTGCCTGCCCCGCCACCGCCGGCTGGTTGCCGCTTGCTAGCCTCCCCGCTGCGGCTTCCTTTTTTGATCTGTCGTCGTCCGCTAGCTCTTGCATGGACCGCCAGGAGAGGGAGTACGAGGGAGACGAGGCCACGATGCGGTACGGAGAGAGGATAAGGTGGGAGAGAGGATAAGGTGAGAGAGAGATTAGCGGTGAGGAATCATGCACATTCCACCGATTCGGTGGAACGAGGGCATTCCAGATCTTGGGCGAATATTCCGTTCTGAGAACCATTCCATTCCACTTCTCTTTTCCAACCAAACACTAGAATGGGGGCTTGGTGTAGAACCATTCCATTACATTCTACTTAATGACCCCAACCAAACACACCCTTAACCGTTGTTCTGAGTAAAAAAAAAACCTCCACTTCCATTGTGTGCTTCATGACCATCCTAAATCTTACATGTTGTAAGCAAACTTTTGTTTGCGTCTTTTTCTAATTCTCATTGAAATGAGAATTAGTATAGAGCACACTCAACTCCTTAGCAACTATAACTGTAACAGATAATTTTTCAGTTGCACTGTAGTTGTAAGGGCGTCTCCCATTTTAAAGTTCAAAATCGATTTAAGATTGACCCATCTCACATGTTATATCGAAATTAAAAAGTACTTCAAGGGTATTAAGTTGGAGCCCACATACCCATTAAGTTTTCTTTTCATCCAACTGCTTAATCTGTTTCCAACTGTAGCTGACTAGGCGGCACCAGTGTGATCGACCTCAAAGATTTTGAAACTATGGCCGGCCCTCACAATGGTTAAGCGCGGTTCTTAAGCGACCTTTATTCCTTATGGCCTCCCCTTATTTCTCCATTGGAGACACCCTAACTAGATCTTTCTTTTCAACTGTGAGTAAATTCATTGAAATGTTTTCATTACACCGAGGTATTTGTGGTTAGCACCACTTGCCGGGGCATTTTTTTTGTTTTGCAAATAACCACAACTCTAACATTTTCTACGCAAAACACCGACATTTGGGGTAATAATTTGCTCATAACAGAAAACATATATTTACATCATTTGACAACTAATTAGCATGTTGGACACATTTTCCAGTGTCCACCATGCATATGCAACAACATCTATTGAGTTTTCGCTGCCTCAAAAAAAAAATCTGCTGAGTTTTCTTAGGTGATCTTCCATAAATTTAGCTAGTTCAAAATTGGTGTCTAGGACAAAATCATT
Organism: Poa pratensis; assembly: GCA_947311845.1. Classification (NCBI taxonomy): domain Eukaryota; kingdom Viridiplantae; phylum Streptophyta; class Magnoliopsida; order Poales; family Poaceae; genus Poa; species Poa pratensis. The sequence continues at coordinate 41,380,301 of CAMZMU010000072.1, read as the reverse complement.
GCTCACGTGTCTAAGAGAAAAGTGTTAGAAAGTTAATAGACGCTGCTGCATATGTTAAAGTAGCGGAGTATTTTCGAACAGTGTGTCCTCAACCGATGTAATATATATTTTTGTGTTATGTGTAATTTTTTTTTGCGAAACATAGTACAAAAACATGCGTTCACATACACGTGCGTACACTTACTTCTATGAATGCACACATACACACCCTACCCCTATGAGTACCTCCGATAAACTGAGCCCCGGATCAGGTCTTAATATTGACGAAGTCACCACGGGCGCCTCGCTGTCGACGGGAACGCTCCAACTGAATTTTTTTCCTCCCAATACGACATACATGTGTCAAAGCTGGAGTTTGAACTCTGGTGGGTTGAGAGTACAATAACCCTGTTAACCATTCAACCACAAGTTGGTTTGCATCATTAATTCAAACCTTGGTTTTTCGCAGAAAAATGATAGGGTTATGGTTATGTGCAACAAAAAAACCCGAACAAGTGGTGTTAACCACAAAACCTCTTAGGGGTCGTTTGCTAGCCATCATTTCGAAATGTAATTCATTTGTTATTCCATACCCAACTTGTTTGGTTGTCATGCAATTGGACATGTCATTTCATATTCTAGCAAATACCTATTTTATGTTATGCCAATTCTAATCCCTAACCATGTTATTTCACTTTCCAAATGGCATTATTTCATTTCTACCAAATGAAATGAAATGACGGGTGCCAAACGAGCTCTCAGTGGACGAACGTATTTTTTTGTTCCGCGTGTGCTTTGGCCACGTTTCCGAGTTAGTTGAAGAGGAGGTCCGGCGCAGATTTCGCGCCAAAACATCTCTGCAGTTTTCGTGCTGTGCCCTCACTCACGCGCACGATTGCATACTCCAAAATAAGATGGCCATTTTCGCAGGAAACCCCAATATTCGGAAGGAGAAAAGGAAGAGAAAACAGAGCGGGGAACGACCACAGCTTGACGATGGATTAGACAGAGCGGGTACAAGATCCAAGATTCCATGGCGACGGAGCCGCGAAACGATTCTTCAGACAAATGTAGGAACGCATTCGCATGATTTCCCCTCTTTTATATCTCTCGATCGGTCGATCAAAAGCGGTGGCGGCCATGTGGCATAAGAACATCGGCGGCAAGTCGTCACGGCGGAGCAGTGACGATCTGGTATCACCGAGAAGCGTCCTTGATAGATGCACGACGACAACAAGCGAAAATAGCTGCACGACGGAGACGTCGATGATGGCGGGAGTTGTGGCCGCGTACCCGGAGCCGTCCACGCCAGCGTTACCGCAGGACGAGGAGCCTCCGGCCCAGTGGAAGGGCGCGATGGAGGCGTGGAGGTCCAGGACGAAGCGCCGGCTCGCGTCCGGCATGAGCTTCAGCATCCGCGGCGGCGGCGGCAGCGGCAAGTGGCGGTGGCCGACGACGGGGCAGGTGAACGTTGAGCAGCACGACCTGTGCACGCTCAGGCTGTCGTTCCGGACCTTCTCCCTGTCGGAGCTCAAGAAGGCCACCCGCAACTTCAGCAAGGAGAACGTGGTGGGAAGGGGCGGACACGCCAAGGTGTACCGCGGCGTCCTCCCCGACGGGCAGCTGGTGGCCGTGAAGAAGCTGCTGCCGGCGCCGGAGAAAAAGGACCGCGTGGAGAGCTTCCTGTCGGAGCTGGGGCACGCGGTGAACGTGCGCCACCCGAACGTCGCCAGGCTCGTCGGCGTGGGGCTGGAGGGCGGCCAGCACCTGGTGTTCCCGTTCTCCCGCCTGGGGTGCCTGTCACGCAGGCTCCACGGGCACTGCGGAGGCGCGGGCGAGGAGGAGGGGACCATGCCGTGGGAGGCCAGGTACAGGGTGGCCCTAGGCGCCGCCTGCGGGCTGGAGTACCTCCACGAGCGGTGCGCCAGGAGGATCGTGCACCGGGACGTCAAGCCCGACAACATCCTGCTCAAAGACGACTACGAGCCTCTGGTTCGTCCTAGTTGAATTCTCAATTGGAACGTCGTCTCATCTCCATCTGAGAAGGTTAAGATGATCTTCTTCATCTTCATATATGTGATTTTGGGCTAGAACTCCTCACCGGCCGCCGCGCCATAGATAGCAGAAGCCTCAGCCTCGTCACATGGGTTTGTCTTACCTATTCACTTAACTGTCTCGTTCAGGCTTATCATATTATGAACAATCTGACCCGCCTTGCCGTCGAATTGGCCGATCTTACATAAAAGGTGCCATTGTCCATTAGAAGTTCAACCCTCGATTAGCTCTTCTTGTCTTAATTCTCAAAAAAGAAAATCTTCTTTGTCTTGAATTAGATGGTTGAACTCGATATATCTCCGGCAGGTTAGGCAGTTCCTCGGCAACAAGGATGAGACCCTAAAGATGGTCGACCCTGCCTTGGGCGGTCGATATGATGTGGAGCAGCTCCGCCGCGTCACGCATGCGGCCGAGCTCTGCATCCACAACTCCCCGACCCAGAGGCCCCAAATGAGCCAGGTACTCTAGCTACCAAATCTAGGCAGACGCATCTTCCTGTATAAATGTATACACTTTCACATTTTCCTCTCTGTTTGGAGTAATAATATAAACTCTTAGTTGCATCTGAGAATTCAAATTGAAAACAATTTTATAAAGCCAATCTTCAAATTCCCAAAATTAATGAAGGTAGTAAGAATACTGCGAGGACAGGAGGAGACACACCAGCGGCTCGTGGGACACGAGAAGCCCAGCAGGGATCAGACCGCCGAACCCCATGAAACAGACGGCTATGATGTACCGACGCCGAGGAGGTACCTAGATGATCTGAGTCGTCACAAGGCTCTAGCATTCGATTTCTAGGGGTGCTGACATCATGAAGGATACTTAATCTTCCTAAGAAGCATTTCACACATTTTGGGTCTAGGCTGTACAATAATTTTGTAATATAAGTGTATGCATTGCACATTGTGCAAGTAGTAAAACTGTAAACATGAATGCAAACGTATATTCTCTCATGCAAACATTATTGTAGGAAACTATATCGTTTTGCGTTTTTTATCTAGAATGTACATTATTTTATTGTATGTATAACACATTATGCACATAGTACAACTGTAAACATGAATGCAAACAAGGATACACGACATAATTCCAAGCACATATATTCTCTCCTGCAAACATCAAATATAGGAAACTAAAGTAGGCAACTAGGCTGAGCCCTAGTTACACCCAAATCAAAATTGGCACAACAGAAGCCGGCTAATTCTGTCAGAGTGTTCTACCCAGCCATACGTCGACGTAAACTTTGACTGTGGGCTTAGTTTTCTCACTTCAACCATTTTTGTTTTCTGTGTTTGGCGGGTCTTTCCAGTTCTTGGCCAACCTTTTGTTGTCCTTTTATGGCTGTAGGGTACGGTATGATGGTATTTTTTCCTTCATTCTTTTCTCAATAAAAATGCCAACGAAGGACACTAGAAACAAGAGAGAATTCTTTAAAAAAAAACTTAGTTACAATCCCACTTGCAGCTGAGATGTTTCAGTTGTGTATGGGGTAACTGAGATTTTTCAGTTGTGGATGGGGTTGCAACTTGGATTTTTCAATTAGGGTGAGGTTGCAACTGAGATTTTTTAGTTGCAGATGGGGTTGCAACTGTTATTGAGATTTTTTGAGTTGCGGGTGGGGATGCAACCATAAAATTTTCAGGTGCGGGTGGCGTTGTAACTGAGATTTTTTTAGTTGCGGGTGGGGTTGTAACTGATATTTTTTCAATTGTGGGTGGGGTTGCAATTGGAATTTTTTAGTTACGGATGGGGTTGAGTTGCACCTGAGATTTTTCAGTTGAGGGTGGGGTTACAAGTTATAACTGAAAATTTTCTTAATCACATTAGAATTGCAACTTAAAAAATCCAATTGCAAATAGGATTGCAAATAAAAAAATTCCGTATTTAAAAACATAAATAAATAAATACAAAATTGAGTTACAAAATTCTACAATAAAAAGATAACCCAATTCTACAAGCCCTCCGGAAAAGACTCCACAGGCTCCTGCTCCTGAGCCTCCATGGCGGACTCTTGGAGCAACGTGCCGAGCCCCTCCCAGCGGGCAATCTCGTCGAGCTCTGCGGTGAGAATGGTGTCCTCGAGAACATCCCGTAGTTCAGGTCCTCCTCCTCCTTCACCACTGGCGCCGGTGGAGTGTGTCGCGGAGGACCACGCCCGCGTGGGGGTTGTTAGCACGACGCAGGTGAGGTGGAGCACGGTCACATGGGGGCAAAGGCGGCGAAGCTCGCCCACGAGCTGGAGCCTGGGCCCCGATGAACCCCTGGCGGCACTAGTCGTGTTGGTCGTAGAACCAGGTGTCCCAGTAGGGGCTGTCTTTGGCGAACATCGGGTGGTCGACGAGGTCGCCCGGGAGCGGGGCCCTACGCTGTCGAATTCTTGCTCGCGTGCTCGGCCGCTCGGACGAAATGTGTCCTCGCGTTGGAGTTGCCCTAAGGGCTACTTCTACTTATAGGATTTTCAAAAGATTTATCTATGATTGAAATATTTTGATTTTTTTTCGTAGTAAGCCGTTTGATTCATAAGATCATATCTTGCGGGAGAAAATTCATAAGAATTTTGTATAGTGTAAAATTCATAGGAAAGTAACAAGAGGTCTAACCTCGTGTAAAACTTCTTCACCACAAATTGTCTCTCCCCATAGGATTCAATTAGACGGGTCAGGTTAAGTTTTCTATTTCTTCACTTTAGTATCATATGAATCAAGGAGCCCTAAGTGTTAAGACACACATCTGACCCTGCATCTGACCCTGTCTCGGGTGCCTCCTCCATGCATGCCGCCATGAATCATGAATGCCTCGCTCTGGTTGGTTCTGCTTGATCACGGAGCTCCTACGTGCGTACAGTCCTGACTACCACAGCTACATTCAATTGCATCGATGAGAGGATCAGGTAGGGGCATGCATTGCGGCTTCAGTACAAGCCAGGCCTGACTCGCCACGAAACCAAGGGCAGTCGAAAACAAGCTAGCTAGGGTTCATGTTATGTTAGCTCGATCTTCAATTCACTCCCACACCTACAGCCGGAGGTGTTCAGAGGAGCCGCAGACCGAGCTGCCTAGATGAAAACGAGCAATGTTTCATCTGTAGTGTATGTACCCATGGGGCTCTTCTCCATTAAGAAGTTGTCTCTTTGTACACCAACCTGGAGGACAAGTATTTACACGCGTGTGCTCCCCGGCTGCATGGCCAAACACAGCAAAAAGTACAGCACCTGCGGTGTTCATTGCTACCTGCAGCGCTCGATCAAGGATTATACGAAGAACAGTTAGTTTCGCTCGTGCTACTGCATCCAATGAGTTGTTTTTAAGAGTGAATTCCATTTTTTACCCCTAATTTCACGTTTGTGACACTATTTACCCTATTTAACAGATATTCTACATTTTTACCCCATTTAACAAAACTTGTGTCACAAATTACCCCATTCAAGTTTTTTCACTGTTTCTGCGTTCACTGTGCATGTCATGTGGTCAATTAGTTGGCAGCTTGGTTTTTCTCCTAGTTTATTTGAACCGCGCCGCACCCGACCCACCCACACACACCCACCCCACGCGACCCAAACCACACCCACTCTCTCCCGCACAGCGGAAATGACGATGATGAGAAGTTTAGGCCGGTGAGGTGTAGGGCACGGCGACAGGGAGCTAGGGGGCGGGAAGGTCTCGACAACAATCACAGGCGACAGAGCTCGGTGACGCGGGGATGACGTCACAAGGTCGCAGAGCTCGTTTCTATCATCTTCAATAGGCCACTGCAGAGCAAGGGAAGCCAGACAGAGTTTTCAGAGCTCGGCAAGGGCGCGACGACGCTCGGCTGGACCGCTGGAGGCGGAGAAGGCGAGCTTGATCCCGAGTTCCAAGTTCTCGCAGCGATAGGCGATCTCTGGTGCACGATTGCGGGTTGAAGGCAGGAGGAAGAGAGGGAGCACAAAAGAGGATGAATGAACAACGGGAAATGGACCCGAGCTGTTGCAGGCACTGAGACAACGAGAAAGCCTCCTCCTACCAGCACTGGACCGACGAGTGAAGAGGACGGAGCCAGGAGGTGCGGTGCGGGTAGGTGAGGTGCAGTGCGACTGACCAGGTCGCTGCAGTTGGGCTAGGTTTGGTTCAATCATCTAATAACTGGTAGTCCGGTACCAAACTAGGAGACAACCGGGGTTGCTTAATAAACCGCCTGCGTGGCATGCACATCCAGCGTAAAAACGGAAAAAATAACTTAAATAGGGTAATATGTGGCACAAGTTTCGCTAAATTGGGTTAAAATGTGAAAAATCTGGCAAATGGGGTAAATGGTGTCACAAACGTGAAAGTAAGGTTGAAAAAATGAAATTCACTCTGTTTTTAATGATATGAGAGTGGTTATACATGTAAAAATAGCGAAATTCCTTTTTTTTTTGTAAGAAAGTATGCAGTTTGGGCATGCAGTGCTCGCACTTGTGCTTATACATGTGTTTTATGCATTGGATTCCCGATGCATTGGATGGCCTTCGTGTTAAGATTAAAAAAAGTGCTAAAATAAGCTTATAAATTGCACGTGCTACGGCGAGTGGAATGTTTTATTTGTGATTTGTCACAGCTCCCATGGAAGTATCAGTCATACTTGGAGTCCATTGGAGCCTAGCAGCAGGCTATGCAAATCTAGGGCAGAGGGAAGGAAAAGGTGATCCATGATGCTCTTTCTCACTCTGCCAGATACGACATTAGGGTAAAGCAGAGACAAGTATAATCAACCTTTTTGTATCTCCTGTTCTAGCCTATCTTTATTTGTAGGTTGTATCTTGCACCACAATTTTTTGCTGGTGCAACAAACGGAGAAGTAGCTCCAAGGAGCTCGGCCAGAGACCAAAGCTGATTGATCGTGCTAAATCTAGGCATTATGAAGGCTTTAAGTACCGTCGACTTGGCCTTTCTCGTGGAGGTGCTGAGAAAGGTGTGTTTCGGCCATTGTTGTGTAGCGTGGGTGTGTGGACTTATTTCATAGGCGAACACTAGAGTTGTATGAATGGCATCGTTAGGTCACGCATAGATCATCGCCGTGGGCTGCCAGCCTGCCATAAGGGGAGCCCCTCTCCCCTATGCTCTTTATCTTAGGAAGAAAGTGCTGGAGAGGGGCATAATAGTTGAGGCTTGCAAAGATGGCTAGTTGGCTCCACATTAGCTGCAGATGTAGAGCTCTGGAAGCTCGCCGGCGCTGTCAAGCTAGGCTTGATCTGGAGCTAGACTAGGCTGTTTTTCGGGCGCTGTTTTTGTTGTATTGGTGGACGCCTAACCACCTGTTTCGATCTGTAACCGCATCTTTGCGATGCTGGACTCGCTGTAGCTATCTTCTTCTTCTTCTTCTTCTTCTTCTTCTTCTTCTTCTTCTTCTTTCTTTCTTTCTATTGTTCGCAAAAAAAATTGGCGTGTACTTGGACAAGCAAGAAACCATGTAGTTTTTCTCCCTATCGGACATCGTTCGGTCCGAGAGAGCTCACGAAAGGTGAGGGTATCTTCCGGTGAAATTTGAGGAAGAATGGGGCCTACATGGCATGCTCGGCGTATGCTGATGTCGACGGGTACCCAATCTTGAAATCTCAGAGGTTCGGAAAAAAAATCTCGAAATCTCGAGCACTACTGAGCTACAAATTCTTCTCTTTGTTGGTTGCCAACAAGAGATGTTAGGCGTCGGGTTGAATCACCAGAGGTGGCTTTCCCCACTAGGCCATTTGCCCGCTCTGTGGCCAAGAGTTGCAGACCTTGGCGGACTTGTTGCTTAATTGTGTCATGGATTGGGAAACGACACTCCATCATATAAGAGGGGCAACTCATGGAGTTAATGCCGATTTTAGATGTAAAGATCATATGTAGAGTGATGGAGCTTACTGATTTGTGAGGAGTCGAAGGAGGTGCAACATCTGGACGACCATCATCTTGGTCATATCGTGCAGCAGGACGCACCGGAATGACGTGGTCTTCAACGACGTTTTGGTCTCGACAACTTGGGTAGTGGGAAGGGTCACGAAGGAGATGGACCAGTGGCGACATGCTAGACTACCTGAAGGGAGATTTTAGGAGATATGGGCAAGGGGGCGATAAGGTGTAGACAACGTGTAATTCTGTTGAATCGTTGGTGCGTGAAGAGCTCATATGCCCCGGGTGTTGTTCTAGCCAGTTGGCTAACTTTTTCTACGAAAACAATGCGTCGTTCCATGATCTATTCTAAAAACAAGTCTTCTTATGGACATCCAACCATTCCTATCTCACCTGAAATTCTATGTTAAAACTTGCTTTTACGAATTTTTTTTGTTTTGAGAAACACAGTACAGACGCATACGCTCACAAACACGCACGTACAGACACCCCTATGAACGCACGCACGCAAACCCTACCCCTATGAGCACCCCCGAGAGACTGGTCCGGCAGATCTTTAGGTTGACGAAGTCACCACGGGCGCCTCGCTGTTGACGGGCACGTCACCTACCACTGAAAGCATAGCGCCGGTTAAATCCTGGAAAATTCAGGAAAATGCGAGCACCCATGCCAAGTCTGGGACTTGAACCTGGGTGGGCCGGTTCCACCATAAGGAACTAAACCAGCTGAGCTAGGCTCAGTTCGCTGCTTTTACGAAAATTGAGGCAGCCAAGAATTAGCAAATCCATTTCAAAACTAATTGAAAGACGGTTTCTATGTTGAAAACCAGGATGAAATAAGAGAGGAGGACAATATATGCATCATTTATATATACTTTGGTTTTGGTTGGTCCTGATTTTTATTAATCATTCACGGAGCTCATTCAAAAGGGAGATTGTGCACTAGAAAGGCGGCTCATAGGCAATAGGCACGCACACAACACACCACGATTTGCACAGTTTTAGTATCAGACCTGGCCGGTCCACCTCCCCCCCCCCCCTCGACCCCGTGTCGCTCCCGAGCGGGCGACCCGGGGAGCATGAAACCCTAGCCATCGGGGCATCCTCTCTGTCGTCGCCGTCATTTTTTTCCCACGATGGCGGCGGCGCTCATCTCCCAAAGGTAGTGGGCAACGCGCCGAGCTCCTGAGCGGAGGAGCTCGCGTGTTTCGGCGCGGGCCCGCCTGGGCGGCAGCCCCGGAAACCAGATTGACGGCGACACTCTCTTGCGGGTGGTGGCTGTGGTGGCTGCGCCTCGGCCGCTCGAGCAGTGAGGTGGCGTCGCGGTGCGGCGCATGACTGCGTGGGCGAGGTGGCGGCGTTCTTTGCCTGGGCCGGTGGATCTGGGCTACAACGAGGGTCTCCGCGGGGGCGCACCGGCCGGCTCCGGCCTCGGCGTGCCCAGATCTGCGGTGGCGTGGGCGGTGCCCCTTCGTGGCCTTCTGACGCCTCTCCGGTGCTCCTCTGGGCGATGGGGCTGGCCCCTTCGGCTTCTCGTTGGCGCATGTGAGCTGCTCATCATGGAGGGCTCCTCTCCCTTCTTGGCCCAACGGTACTCTGAGTCTGGAGTGTGCTGGACGACGATGAGGACGCTGATTGTGGTAACACTGATGCACATGGTCCGGATGGAGGTCGTGGGCGGACCCAGGCGAAAACCTAGCTTCCGACCTTTTTCCGAGCCGGTGATGGCGACACCTTATGTGTTACCCCCTTCCTGAAGGCAACATCGAGGGTGAAGCACCGCCTCCCTCTACTATCTCTGGGGGAAACCCTAGACCCATGGATCAGATGATGGTGGCGCCCTGTGTCGTTCCCTCATTGGGGGCATCATTCTTAGAGATGTACATCAGTCGAGGGACCCGTGGATGGTTATGGTGGTGGATGCAGATTTCCATGTGGTGGCTAGCGCGTCAACGACGACGATGATGAGCGATGGTTTGGTTGCGGCAAGATCTTGTTAGTCGGCTCTTGTTCTGGCGTGTCCGACTCGTTTCCGTGATAGACTTCCCCTATTGTGAAGTCGGAGCTACTGACCGGCGTGTCTTGAGCGGCGACGATGAAGTGCGTGGGGCGGTATGGTCGTAGCGAGCTTCATTGTCGCGGGTCCTGCCCGTGTCCTCTTCGGAGCACATCTTTGAAATCAGAGCCGACGGTCTCTGCGCAATGGACCATCTGTTTAGCATGGGCCGGCGTGGACTTCATGAGTTTGCTACGGTGAGGTCTTCCTTTATGGTTGTCTCTTCGGTGAAGTCGGAGTCGCCCTCAATGGTGTGATGACGATGACGCTAGGGGTTAAGCTTGACGATGACCCTGCCTTTAGCGGTGTGTGGGCAGTTTGCTTCTGGTAGCCAGGGTGGTAGTGTATCCCCTCGTGACGGTCGTGTTTCATGACGGTCGACACGGGCTTCTTAATTAATAAAAATGACAAGTCTTTTACCTTGTTTAGAAAAAAAAGACATGACCGGTCCTGAAAGCCAGTGTCCCAAAAGCTGAGCTGACTAGGTGAAAACCAGCAGTGTACCGGCAGTCCTGTACGACAATACACAGCGAGGCGTCCTATACTCCTCAATTAAGCTTTCTCTAGCTAGCTCGTGCAGTTGTAACCTAGTACTAGTAATTAATTAACCTACCACTCCGGACAAGTATTTACGCGCCATGTCCCCGGCCTGCGTGGCCAAACCAAGCAAAAAAGAAACGGCCGTGTACCACAGCCGGTGCGCCCATATCAGGCAAATGCAACAGCAAACGAGTAGTACATCATGTAGCTGCATTTGCAATAAATTTACAATGTAAAAAAACTCGAGTATGCATCTAATTTCTGCTTTTTGGATGGATTGGATATACAAATTTATAATGGGGAGGGGCCATGCATTGCACACGGATTGGGATTCAGTGACTGGCTGTAGGCCAGTCACACCGTAACTGGATCTCTATCCACCCTACATTTTCCATCCAACGGCTCCAATCAAGCGAATCTAAAATTTTGCTAAATTTGTCTTTTTTGCTGCGCTCAAAATACAAAGTATTTTTGATTGAAATTTTCGTACTTACAACATGATTCGCGTTGGCAACATGTACAATTTTTTGTTTTGAATTTTTTGATGATTTGAAAAATAAGCGAATCATGTTGTAAGTACGAAAATTTCAATAAAAAATACTTTGTATTTTGAGCGCAGCAAAAAGATAAATTTGACAAAATTTTATAATCGCTTGATTGGAGCCGTTGGATGGAGAGTGTAGGGTGGATCTGAGATCCAGTTACGGCGTGACTGGCCTACAGTCAGTCACGGGATCCCAGTCCACTGCACACACCTGTTTGCTCAGCTTGGGTCTGTGCGATTTGTCATAGTAGTATCATGGTCCATGGGCGTATCATCCACGCTCCGAGTGGTCCATATCACCATTATCAGTCCATGCTATCTAGGGAAGGGGACGAAAAAGGCGATGAACCATGCTCTAACTCCACCTGATACAAGGACATTAAGGCAAAAGCAGAGACAAGTAATCCACCTTTTGTCTCTCTTGTTCTAATCCATCATTAGGGAACAACACAAGCCGCTACAAAACAAATAAAGAGCAACGAGATGCTCTCATGCTCCTCGTCCCAAATGCTGTGTTGCCAAATCCTCTCTCGCTTTATTACATGTCATTAAAATAAACAACAACATCCTCTCACTTTTTGTTGTTGCCTCTTTTCTCTCACCCGGGAAAGCTGGGCAATCATCAGGACCAGGACCAAGGCGTGGCGCGTGGAGATTCGTGCAGAGGCAACAACCATGGGCCCACCTGGCAGTCGTAGCGGGCGTCACTGCTTTGACCCTGCCTCTGTTGCTGCGCTGCGCCAACACAGCTGTTAAAAGCGGAGACAGACTTTACCCCTCCGTGCCAAGTGCATGACATGTGGGGTCAGTCGTTGCACCTCATCCGAGCATACTGACTCGTGGGGACAGCTTTTATCCAAGCGGAGTACATGTCCGTCCGCAGCCGTTTATATCCCTCACAGCATCTTCAAGCGGAGGCCCCAAATTCGACCTCCAAACTATCCGCGGACGCGTCCGGGCGCGTCCACGGACAGTGACCGGATATTTCCAAAAGTGGCCACATCCAACCATGCACCCTAAAAATACCCCAAATTATCCGTCCGGATACATGTGATTGGTGGGGATGGAGAGAAAAAGGAAAAAGAAAGAGAAAAATATTAGATAAAGTGATACATGTCGTACGTGGCGGCTGTCCGGGCGCGTCCGGCAGCCCCCAAACCCTCCCCATATATGGGGTGAGTTTGTGGGCTGCCGGACAGCCCAGACGTTTGGGAGGCTTTGCCCAACCCGGTTGGGTAGATATTTTAGCTCATTTTCCATCCGGAGCCCGTCCGGACACAAATAAACCGGTTTGGGGGCAGTTTGAGGGCTCCGACTGGAGATGCTCTTAGACATCCAACATGACAATCTATTTGGTTCACGTCCGTTTCACGTCCGCTCGGTGTCGGCCATCACCCATTTCTAGCTACAATATGGGACGGCACGGGTTTGCGTCTCCACGGATAGGAAACGGTCTCCACGGATAGGAAACGGACAAAAAAAATGCGGATTGGGGGTTAGACAGCCTCCAATCAACTTTGATACCAAGAATTTCGGTGAGTACGCACGAGGGAGCGGGCGCTGGCACTCGAACTCGAGACTTCGCGGGCAAGGAGGTATCAACACCTCCTAGCCATCCGGGCTATGCCTCGGTTCTGCCTAGAGTTTGCGTGGCAGCACCCAACCACCCCTCGTCTCCCACGTGGATCCTTTGAAATACAAAGCGTGCGGATATGGATGGACGCTGCCCCACGTTAACCGAGGAGTACCACGATGACCCTGCGTTCGCCGAGAACTCTCCCCATTGGGACACGTGGTTCCACAACGAACATAAAATCTGTCGTCCGAGTTGCTTCTTGCATGTCCGGAGCCGCCGCACACGAGTTCCACCATCGCACCTGCGCGCCGGAACTCTAGAGCCGTCGTTGAGCTTCCGCGCACCCGTGCTTCACTGGTTCTGCGCCCCATGGTGATGGAAGAGGAAGGCGAAGACTCGGAGAACGACCTCGTGCTCTAGTAGATCCTCGAGTAGTCCATCCAAACCGCCCCCACGACGAGATGGGGCGCTTGATGCTCCAAGATACCGCCATGGAGGCATAGGAGACCGACCAGAAGCAAGAGCAGGCTAATCCCTATCTAGTAATAAAAATGGTTTTTCTGGCCTGCTACTATATATGAATAAAATCCGAAATGAGTCCATTACGCGTTGGGTGTACTACGCGAGTAGATTGACATGCCGAACATTTGGTGTCCGCCTAGCGACGGAAACAGACAAAAACCGAACATATTTCGTGTCGGTTTGAGTCGACGTGTTGGGAGTTACGCTGACACGTTGGGACACTGCGGCCCACATGTCAGGTCACATCATGCTGCTGCCAACGCGGCGACGCGGAGAACAAGGCCGCCGCAGTGAGCTGCTACTGCTACGTTTTGGCCACGTATTGCCAGTGGGCCCACCATGTCAGTGAGTGAACAGTCTGAGAGGTAGACGTGCTTGTCCGGACCACGCGCTGCCGCTGCCGTGGGACGGTGGTAGTGAAAGCGAGAGTGCTCTGGCTTCCACCACAAGGCTGGCTCACTCGCCACGTGTTCACCAGGCACTTCATGATTACCCCACCTTTCAGTGAGAGGATTGTCACCTTGGCTTGCACGACGTCAAGTCTTGAGATAGCAACAAACAACCAGTCCAACACTCTTTCAGGCCCATCCTACTGGCGAAAGCCTGACCACATGTCAGGATGATACACTCACATTGACCTCCACGCCTCCTGCACGGCTTTCAAAGCACACCTTACTCCAACGCACTAGCCATTGCCATGCGGGCCGTGAACTGTCTGGTCCCGCAGCTCAGTGTGCAAAAGCTGGGCCCACATTGTGGGGCCACCAGCTCGCACGCACACGCTTACCAACACGGAGCCCCCGTCCCAAGCGCGCCTCCAAGCCCACCCCACGCCGCGCCGCACTCAACAGTGCGACTCACTGAACCTCTACTGCTGCCGGCATTACGCATACTACCTGACCTCGAGAGCCAATGGCCGCGCGCGACACACGGCCTACGGGCGTGCTCCTGCTCCTCGTCGCGCTGCTTCTCGCTGCTGCGGCGGCAAAGCCCGCGGCGGCGACGCTGCACCCGGTCGACTACCTGGCGCTCCAGGCCGTCCGGCGCGCGCTCTCCGACCTGCCGGGCTCCGGCTTCTTCGCCTCGTGGGACTTCACGGGCGACCCCTGCACGTTCGCGGGGGTCTCCTGCTCCGGCGGCGGCCGCGTGGTCACGCTGGCGCTCGGCGACCCGCGGGCCGGCGCGCCGGGCCTCTCGGGCGCGTTCCCCTCCACGGCGCTCGCGCGTCTCGCCGCGCTCAGCTCCCTCTCCCTCGTCCCCGGGCGCGTCTCGGGCGGCCTCTCCCCCGCCGTCGCCGCGCTCCCCTCACTCCGCTTCCTCGCGCTCTCGGGAAACCTCATCTCCGGCGACATCCCCGCCGCGTTCTCGCCCGCGCTCCGCACCGTCGACCTCAGCAAGAACTCCTTCTCCGGCAGGATACCCTCCTCGCTGCTCCAAATCAGGAGCCTGCGGACGCTCGTCCTCTCCCACAATTCCCTCTCCGGCGAGATCCCCAGGACGGTCAGTGCGCCGCTGGTACACCTCGACCTCAGGAACAACCGCCTGTCGGGCGGCGTCCCGATGCTCCCGGAGACCGTCGTGTACCTCAGCCTTGCCGGGAACAGGCTCTCCGGCCGCGTCGGCGGCGTGCTTCGGAGGCTCACGAGGCTGTCGTTTCTCGACCTCGGCGGCAACTGGTTCTCCGGAGAGGTGCCGGGGGAGGTCTTCTCATTCCGGATTGGGTACCTGCAGCTGCGCAAGAACGCCTTCTCCGGCGAGCTCCGGCCGACAGGGCGGGTGCAGTCGGGCGCCGCGGTGGACCTCAGCCACAATGCGCTCACTGGGCGGGTGCCGCCGGAGCTGGCCACCGCGGCGGCGGTCTATCTCAACGGGAACAAGTTCGCCGGTGAGGTGCCCGCGGAGATAGCGGCGGCGGCGGAGGGCGGCCGCATGCGGGTGCTCTTCCTGCAGGACAACTTCCTGACCGGCATCCGCGTGCGCGGCGTGCCGTCCAGCGCAGCGGTGTGCGCGCACTGGAACTGCGTCGCACCGCCACCAGCGGTGGTTGCCGCCTGCCCTGCCAAGGGCGGCAGGGGGCGCCGCCGGCCGCCGGCGCAGTGCGGCGGGCGGAGGGGATAAAGAAGGTTTAAGGCTTTTTGGGGGTTTACTAGGTAATGCTGGTCTCATGGCTCATGAGACGGGTGAATAACATTTTTTGGTATATACTTTTGCTGATCTGCCTTTAATTAGATAGACGATCGTAATTTTGTCAGGAGTAGACGTTGACGGTGGATCTGGTGTGGTTCTGTGACAGCGATTATATAGAGAAACTTCGTGTAAAGAAATGTTCGGCTCTGCTATGTCTTCTCTGATAAAATGACCAACAATGTGTTAGCTCAATGGTTTGAAGTTATGAATTGCATCTTGTATTCACTACTTCAGCTCAATTGATGATGGAAACTTATGTGCAATGACTACAGAGTTCATGTAGAAATTTGCCAGAAAAGGATTTCATGTAGAATGCATATGGATCTCCATATGGTTTCAGCTTGTTGACATACATTATGGGACTGAAGAAGAATTCGATTCTTCAGCACGAACCGGAAAATGAAGTCCTATGCAGGTTCCTATCGTGTAATGCATTTGATCTCGAATCCTAGTTGTGAAATGCAGATGGTATTGGAAGAAGAATCTATTCAAGAGAAAAATTGGAAGAAGAAAAACAGAGAACACATATTTTTCTGTAATGTGATATGGCTTGGATCAGGAACGCTGAAGTTGCTGCATATTCTCATTCGAGAATTTCGCTTCTTCAAGAAGCTAAAGAACACCTTTCCTTTGTCACTTGTTCTCCCCTCCTCTATCCTTTCCAAAATCACTTTGGGAACTGAAGAATAACTAGTTTTTCTCATCGGAACTGAACTTTGCTTCCTCAAGAAGTTAAACGACAGCTTTCCTTTTTTTTTTTTCACTTGTTCTTCCCCCTTTGCCCTTTACAAAATCACTTTGTGAAAAACCGAAGAATAACTCACGAGAATGATCTGCCGTTTGTAACAGTCTCTTATATCGGATTCTACTTGTCGATCCTAGCTTTCTGTCTGTTTCTGTGTGTTCTCAGCCTTTAAACAAAGCTCCGAACAAAGTTACAGTCTCAATCTCTTGGGAACCCGAGAACTTCGTATCATACCATGCTGTAAACCGGTTGTCGAAACGCCGCGACCATCTCTTCCTTTGTCCAAAGCATCTTTTTCTACTTCTTGCCTCATGACCTCAAATCTTTTGTTTGCTCACACAGCACTAGATGAGCAGAATGATGCTTGTATAGTTGTGTACACAAGAAGGCGGCAATTATACATGTCGTCTTGGCTTGTTCTGAAGAATCATGAAGGTATGTAGGCATCATTGCAGAACTCTTTTATCTGCTCCATCTTCTTCTTCCGTGGAGTGTGCGTTAGTATCGATCTATGCATGGAGACACATGATTTGTTAATTTTTAGATAAATATCATATATTATATCAAGAAGATACCAATTACACACAAATTCTGCAACAATGCATTGACCTAATGGTATTAATGGCATTACGGATGTACACATCCGAAAAAAACAAAAAGAATTAAAGAAAGAAAAGTCCCGTTACAGCGATCAAATTCTTTTAGCAGCGACACTAACACCACCACCAAAACACCAGAAGTCCAACCCCTCCAAAAGCAACGCCTCCAAGAAAGAAAATAGTGTAGAAGCACCGTCGTCGCCCGATCAAAGATTATAGATTTTCACCGTGGAGGAAGTTCTCGCTCGGAAAAACAATGCCTTCAACAAGGCGATTGCCAGGCATAACCAATAAGGCCAGACTTTGGTTTTTCATCCTGCAAGGGTAAGACGTTGACTTCTCCTGTGATGTCGCCCCCACTAACAGTCGCTGCTGCAAGTCCCAGCTCACCAAGCCAGTTTCTCATCGCCACAAAGTTTCAAACTACCATCGCTAGTCCTTATATCCCGGCTTTCATGACATTCTCCGCATCTGACTTCACTATGGATCGTCAAAGACATATCTCATTGTGGTAACAGACAACAGAGTTTCACAACACTCTCTCTGAAACCAAACCGCCAGAAAAAATATGGGTGCGCTCGACCGAATCCCATCCGATCCAGCAATTTCCAGGCACGAGTCGCCCAATGGAGTTCGCCGGCGGAGCCTTCCAAAACTCGACACTCCGGCCAAATCAACGAGGGCATGCATCCAGCAGATCTTCGTCTTCGCGCGGGAGAAACCCTAGGACTGCCACCTATATTCAAAGCCAGACTAGCAACCCCCACGCATCCGGCCTTCGCCGGCCGCCCAACCCACCGGAAGAAGCCGACAGATCAAAGGCGACCCTGGCCGCCACGCCCTCC
>CAMZMU010000072.1:41279314-41350488 GCA_947311845.1 Poa pratensis | reverse complement strand
GTTTTCTTTTGGTTTCTCAATTTTTTTCACAGCTTTTGGATTATTCATGTTTCACTTCCCTTTACGTTTTGTTCCTTTTTTTTTCTTTTTTTTTTCTTTTCTGTTTTTCATGTTTTTTCATCAATGTGTATTTTTTTGCCGTCACTGTCATAAAAATTGTTCACACGATGTTGTTTTGCTCAATAATTATAAATGATTTGGTACAAATAGTAATATTATCTTCTCACAAACTAGGACAAGCACTAGTAGATAAACCATCCTCGGTTTTTGAATATGCAACAGTTCATTAGTTAACTAAGAAAAATTTAAAAATGAACTGACTTTTTCAATGGACGAAATACCTACAGGATAATCTTAATATTTTCCTAGATACACATGAAAAAAATCATTGTTGTCAAACATTCTTGTGAGCGTAGCAACAATTCTAAGTGATGAGGCCATGGGTCCCGATGGGCCCACAAAAGGGATAGGCGTGCCTCGCTCGGCATAGTGCGACCAGCTCGGTGATTCAAACACCAGACGTAGTCCTGAATGCACCTTCTTGAGAGCAAACCATGAAAAAATCTCTCACGGATTTTACGGGGCATTCTTTGTAACCTATTGCGATCATATCTGAATTATTCTGTTAGGGTTTACTATTTATCTCTACTGCTTATAAACCAACTCGACGCATGTAACACTAATTTCTATCATGTATATAAGGGGGATAGAACATGCAGAGTGCTACTGTATAACATCACCTCATCCACATCCATTATGCACTCGCTATAAGCGAGATCGAGATCGCCAGAGCACTGAAAGATGGTCAAAGCCGCCCAAACACGATAAGGGATGTTGTTTGTCGAGGCTACAAATTATATCAATATGTCCCCCGCGTACTACCATATAGATCTATTGATCAGGATCCCTGAACAAATATCGTCGAGAAAATATCACGACAGTTGGCATGCCACATATGGGTTGTGCTGTTTGGGTCTACTGAATTCTTATGGACATTTCAACAACAATGCTGGTGGCGTTACTGCTGCCCTCGGTGATTTTTTTTTTTTTTTGCTTTGTGGAACTCAACTTCCTCGCAAATTGCGCCCCCTCAACTCGGTCCCGATTCAATCGGAGGAGGGCCTTTGGTGCGGCTACGCCATGCTCAACCCGGACCCTGATATCTACTCCAAGCTCCACTACAATCATAGGAAGGCACAAAGTAAGCATAGTTACTCTTATCTCCACTGCAATGTGATCTCTTCGTTAGACTTTTCCTCACTGGATTCAACTTCTTCTTCTTAGCATGCTTAAGAGCAGGAATGCAGTAACTATTATCATCTGATAGTTGACTGAAACATTGTAATGTCTTTGCTGCTGGATAAACTTGAAAGCGCTCATTTGGTTATTCTTTTCTCAAGTTCAGGTCAATTATGTTCTGGTTCAACTTAACTTCCTCTTGCCTTCTTTGGTCTTCATGGTCTTCAGATCTATACTATGTAAAATTGAAGACATCTTCCAAATCCTTTGCTAACTATCTGAATAATAATCTGCAACAACTATCTGCTTCTCATTTTGCAACATACAATAAATCATCAACTCATGCACTATGTTAACTAGGAAATAGTACACCCTCATCATCAACCCAATAAACAACCATGATTCTCCAATCTCTGAAAATGAATTTGTTGACCATATGAAGTATACATATTTGAATGGTGTTTTTTCCCCTTCATTACAATAAGTGTAATGCACGCTTCTCCTGACATCACTCCACCATTTTTGTACCTTTGTGGTTCTATCCATTAGTTCATCCCATGCCAAGACTATACCCTTCTCCTTACAATGGTACATGAACCATGCATTAATGCCATAATCCACGGTCTCAATCAGAGCTAACACATTCATGTAAGTGATGTTAGAGCAGCCTAATTTCATCTCTAAATTATCATGTCCTCAAAATGTAGTCTTACATCCCAAACATATATAATCACCCAAACTACATAAATAGAAAAAAAAATTAGAATATCTAATTTCGTAAACCCTAGTTCCTAAATGGATTGCTCAAATCGACAACAACGGTGAGAGCATAGGCAACAGAGAAGAGAACTTACCCCACTCCACCGAGAGAGATTTTCCAACGCTCGCTCTATGATGGGTTCACATTTGAATCCTTGGCCAGAGTTGTCGTCGCCGGGAACAGAGGGTGCTTCGTGGTGGTCAGGTAGCTTAGGTAGATCTTGCCGTTATCAAAAAAGGGACACCATCGCCCCGACCACATTGCTTTCCTCTCATTCGCTCGTACAACCGTAACCGGGATTTGTCGCCGCCATGGACTTGGTGAGAGAGAGAGAGAGAGAGATGAAGGACCCAAAAAACATAGGTTAGGAGTTAGGACAGCCTCAACGTCGTTAATGAGCGTGTGCTGCTTACCGTTATAGGCCGCCATGTCATTCTGTCGGAGGGTCCATCTGGTCAGAAATACCGTTAGACGAGTTAAAATGACTGAGTGATTTCTGTGAAAATTAAAGGGTTGACTGGTTGGTTTTTTCGAGAATTCTGTAAAAGTGGTAATTCTGGTGTGTTTTTTTCCATAGTTTTCTTTTCTTTTTGTTTGTATTTTGTTGCATACGAAAAGTCTTTTTATTTACGAGTAACATACCAAAAGTCTTGGAAGGTAAGATATATGGAGTAGTTATATAACCCAATTTCGGCATATCAAAATCCTCTTTGAATGTCAAAAAAAATGGGTAGGCAAAAAACTGGACAGGTCCAATACCAAATTATGGTTTATTCCTTTCCTACGTTTTCTGAGGTGAAACAAAGAAGCCGGTAACACGCACGTCGGGTCCTCCTCCGCGCGGAATAGGCCCAACCTGAAAGGACTCTCCCTCTCCTCGTCCTCTCGCCCATGAGAGTCCACCGGAGTCGCCGCCCAGATCCGGCCTCTCTCGCCGTCGGCGCTCGCGCCGGCTGGTGCAGAGATGAGCTAGGGTGCCGGCCCGTGCTGTATATAGGTAGATTAGGTTGTAGTTTAGTTTTTGAGGTGTTCTCCATGTGGCGGATGTCCTGTCTGTTCTTCCTCGGAGAGCTGCAGCTTCGGCGCTCGGACGCGGGCGTCGGGCTCGCCATCGATGCGCGCTCTGTCATGACTCCAAGGTGGAGGAGGCACGGAGGCGAATCGGTGGCAGCTTTCTTCAATAAGCGTCTTTGCCTCCAAGTCATGTGCTTCTTTCTCCTTTCCTGGCTAGCCTTGGTGGCGTGCGGGCGAAGATGATGGAGGAGCAGCAGTTGGAGAGCAGCGGCTGCGTCCGCTTCTTGTTCTTCTTCCTCTTGCTTGGCTGCAATCCGGTGAATCGCAGCGATGCCGGAGGTTCTTCTTTTCTTCTCTGCAGGTTGAATTCGAGGTGGATTGCTTGCAGGATGGAGGAAGATCGAGGCCTTTTCAATAAGATCGACTGCCGTATCACCTGCCTCACTGTTTGGGAGTGGAATCACGATCCTCTGGCCGGCCGTGGCGGCGAGGAGAGGAAGTGGCCCTTCTGCCTGGCGAGGTGGTTCGTGCTGCGCACTGGAGTTCCTCACGCGGTGGGCAAGTTCGCCGCCGCGTTCTTTGGCCAAAAAGGTGGCCGATTTTCAACCTCCACATCGGAGGCCTCGTCGATCCGACGCCGGAGCCCGGCTTCGCGAAGCAAGCAAGTGGTTCGTCCCGTTTGCCTCGTGACTGCCGACATCATGGATCTTCTGCCGGAAGGGAGAGTCTGGGTGATGTACTGTGCTCCGATCTCGGCGAGCTTCTCGTCTAGAGGTCGCCGGCGGTGGGTGGCAGAGATACCCAAGGGCTTGATTGCTTTTTATTCTGTAGCTCTGGGGTGTTTTTTGTAAAGGAGAAGGCCCTTTCTTAGAATAGTAGGTCTATTAGTGCAAGTGATGTAAAGGGCTTTTCTGTAAATTGTATCTGCCACGTGGTAATATGAGAAATGCAGCGCCGGGGTCTTTGACCCCACCCCTTGTACAAAAAAACACGCACGTCAATTCCAAACAGGGATACCGGTCCTCCCCCGAATCCGGTACTAAAAGCGGCGGGCGATCGATCATATCCATGCACGCATGGCAGGCCCGCAATTCCGGCCGGAAGATCGACGATCGCCTTCCTATCCACTTGATACGCCTTCCGTTTCGGCCATTTTCTCTTCAAATTTTGAAATTCACGCGCCCACCGAGGGCTAACCTAGCCGTTCCGATGCCTCTATTAATACGCCCGGGCACCCGTGGAATTGATACGCACCTGACCTGGGCACAGGAGATCGATTGCATAGAAGCTAGCTAGCCATGGCCGGTACTAGGAACAAGAGGGATCCCAAGGCGGCGGCCGACCATCAGGCCGCGGCCAAGGCTGTCGCCGAAGCTGTTGAGGCCTCGCTCGGTGATCCCGCGCCGGGAGCCGAGGCAGCCGACGGTGACGGTATTGTGCCGCCGCCGCCGCCATCGGTGGAGGAAGCACCCAATGGCGGCGAGGAACTGCCGGCGCCGGAGAAGGAAGGAGAGGCGGAGGCGTCGGCGAGGAAGCTGAAGGAGCTCAACGCCATGCTCCTCAAGGAGGTGTACGCGCGGCGTGGGCAGGTGGCCTCTCTCAGCGCGCGCGTCGAGGAGCTCTCCATCGCCGCCGTGACCGAGGGTCAGGCGCCGGACGCGGTGGTTGAACCCGGGGCAGGGGTGCTTGGAGAACCGGAGAAGAAGCAAGCTGTGAAGAAGACCAAGAAGAAGGCCCCGGTCCGTCGTGTCCAGCCGCGCAAGGCGGCGGAGGAGAAGAAGATCTCCACCGCGGCGGCGAGCGCACCAGCTGATGAGCAGGGCGGGAAGGCGGCCGAGGAGCCGGAGGCGGGCCCAGCACCTGGAGGGCGCCCGAGGAGGAGCAGAAAGGCCAACTCCATGTATCCTGCTGATACTTGGGCCCGCTAGAGACTGCCGTGCCATAGTTCCTACGAATAAAAACTCGGAGCAAATTCATGTACGCATGCATTCATCATGCATGCAACGTCCTGAAATGTTCTGAAATGTGCTACCAATAGTGATGTCTGATCGAGATCGATCATGAATATTTCATCGTGTCTTATTTCCACATGTTTTGTAATGTTGTTTTAGAAAAATGGGATTCTCTACTATGTGAAACAGCACGAGAAAATATAATCGCGTAAAATTTACGCAGGTCATCCTGCTAGCTCGTCGTAAGAGAAAATAAATATTAGAAGTAAATATATGGCACACACACATAAAGTCGTTTTCGCTGTGCAAATACGTATTTGCAAATTGGGGTTGTGCGGCCGTTAAATTATTATACGGTGGTGTATAAAGCAATATATTAATCCGAAATTGTACAATCAGTCATGCTGGGTCGATCTGGCGGGTTAGCAAAAATAAAATAAACGCGAGTCTTGAACTTGATGAAAACTTGTACTCGATCATCTACGGCGATGCGGCCGCCGTGGGATTCTGACAGCCGAGCGACGCGAGCTTCTAAGCGAAAGCTTTTTATCAGAAAATAAAGTTCTGTCACATTCGCCGTTTACTGTCACTCGTGTTGGGGTCGTTAGCGCATCTCCAATCACGATGGTCAAAATTGGACCCTAAAGCGTGTCCGGACGTGCCCGGACGTGTCCGCTTTTAACACTGAAAAGTAGTTGTCTCCAACCATATATGCCAAACTCCTCCCAAATTGTCCGGTTAGTTGCATGTGAATGGTGGGAATGGAGAGAGAAAGGATAAAGAAAGCGAAAAGAAATAGATAAAGTGGTCCAATGTGATCTGTCTCCTATGTGGCAGGCTGTCCGGCCATGTCCGGGCGCTCTCAAACCCACCGCACATATGGTTGAGTTTGGGGAGAGCCAGACAGCCCGGACGTTTAGGGAGAGTTTGAGGGAACCGATTTGGTGTTGTTTTTTCACCTCTCTCTGCTGGACACGTCCGGATCGTGCTGTCGGATGGATACGGAGGGTTTGGGGGGACCGGTTGGAGATGCTCTTACAAACTTAAATGTTTGGTTCATGGAGACCATCAACTTCAAATTAGATCCTCTTCCATCGTATTTGTGCCAGTTATTTCAGAGTCGGGAATCTTATCAGAGTTTACTTTTGACGAGTTGAGGAAAATTATGTCTTCCTTATTTTTTGTTTACAAATTCGCTCTTGGAAGTGAAAAAATGAAGTCATCTACTGTAGCTGAAACCATTCCCCCTCACATCGTGGGTTCAAATATACTCCCTCCGTTCCAAATTAGATGACTTCAATTTGTCCACATGTGGATGTATTAGACATGTTACTTGTATATGTTCATTCACATGTGTACGAATGGAAAGTCATCTAATTTAGAACGGAGGGAGTACATGATTTTGGATAAAGAGTTGACCACAATGGATACCGTATATTAACCTGCTTACCACCTACGTAGGTACGTAGTTACTAGTACAAATTGATAATTTTTAGCCGATAAAGTATGATTGAGAGAATGGAATAAATCATGTTCCTATGCGAGGGGAGTAATGTGAAGTGTATCAAACAAGAGGTGTTATAAATATATGCAATTGTCAAAATAAACAAGTACAAGTAGCGCAAAAGTTTGTGTAGGACAAGATAGCTTGACCCGATAGAACCCATATCCGATCATATTCAAATTTTGAGAACGTGAAACTTATTGCCAACAATACCTAATCTCTGCTCACGGGTAGGGAATACGACGGATCTGCTCTGTATATCACAACATTTTTCTCTTTGTTTTTTTGTTTTTTATTTTATAACTTTTTACAGTTTTTGGTTTTCTCATGTCTCACTTCCTATTATATTTTTCTTATTTTTACTATTTTTTGTTTTCCCATGTGTTCCATCAATGTATATATTTTTGCAGTCATTTTCAGAAAAAATGTTCACACGAATACACAATGCTCTTTTGCTCAATAATTACATATGAGTTTGTACAAATAGTAGATTATTGTTTTTGCACAAATTAAAGACAAGCATTAGGGGATAAGTCATCTTTTTTTAATACACAATAGTTCATGACTTAAGTACTTAACTGAAAGTATTCTAAAAATGCCCGAACAGTTCCAATGGAAGCCTTAAGGATAACCGAAACATTTTGTAGATACGCTTGAAAAGCAATCGTGGTTTGTAAACATTTGTGTGAGCGGCAGGATCAATTCTAAGTGACGAGGTCATGGTTCCCTGATAGGCCACAGGGGTAAACGCGGGTCACTCGGCACTGGGTGGCCTAAACCAAGGATTCGGCCACCATGAGTAGGCCCAAATACATTATTCTCGAGTGCATGGCCCGACAAAATCCCGGCAAACACTATGCAGCGCCCGTTAGCGCCGCATGGGGCTAGCGCCGACTGAAGAGTTTTTTTCTGGGCCGGGCCAAATTAGTTCGCGCACAAGACTCTCACGGCCGTTTACCTTTTAGTACGCTGAACGGTTCAGCTAAAAGGTACGTACTCTTTCCTTTTTCTTTTCTTTTCTTTTCTTTTTCTTTCTTTTTCGATTTTCTTTATTTTCTTTTTTCGTTTTTATTTTTCGTTTTTATTTTTCGTTTTTGTATTCTTTTTTGTTTCTTTTTCTGTTTTTGTTTTTTGTTTCCGTTTTTTCTTTTATGTTTTCTGTTTTCGTTTCTTTTAAAATTGGAACTATTTAAAATTTTGAAAATGGTTCTATCTTTAAAATTGTTCCAAATTTTAAAATGGTTCCAAATTTAAAATTGTTCCCAATTTTAAATTGTTCATTTTTTTAAATGTTTTCATTTTTTTAAATGGTTCTAAATTTAAAAATGGTAGCATTTTGAAAATGGTTCCAAATTTTAAAATGGTTCCGAATTTAAAATGGTTCCAAATTTAAAAATGGTTCCAAATTTAAAATGGTTCCAAATTAAAAAATGGCTCCATTTTCAAAATGGTTTCAAATTTAAAAATGGTTCCGAATTTAAAATAGTTCCATTTTGAAGATGGTTCCAAATTAAAAAATGGTTCCATTTGGAAAATGGTCCCAAATTAAAAATGGTTCCAAATTTGAAAATTGTTCATTTTTTAAAATGGTTCCATTTTGTAAATGGTTCCAAATTTAATAATGGTTCCATTTTTAAAATGGTTAGAAATTTAAAATGTTTCCAAATATAAAAATGGTTCCAAATTTAAAAATTGTTCATTTTTGAAAATGGTTCCATTTTGTAAATGGTTCCATTTCGAAAATGGTTCCAAATTAAAAAATGGTTCTGAATCTAAAATGGTTCCAAATTTGAAAATTGTTCATTTTTTAAAATGGTTTTATTTTGAAAATGGTTCCAAATTTTAGAATGGTTCCATTTTGAAAATGGTTCCAATTTAAAAAATGGTTCCAAATTTACAATGGTTCCAAATTAAAAATGGTTCCAAATCTGAAAATTGTTCATTTTAAAAATGGTTCCAAATTTTAAAATGGTTCCATTTTGAAAATGGTTCCAAAATTTTGAAAATGGTTCCAAATTTGAAAATCTTTCCAAATTTTTGAAAATGGTTTCATTTTCAAATTGGTTCAAAGTTTTTAAATGGTTAATCACATGATGATTTCTTAATATCATCATAATTTGAGAATTGAAACTCAATGCCCAACAGAATATGCTATGAAGTTTAATCAGTTACAATACAAACATCTACACAGTTTCTGCTAAAAAAACAAAACTGTTGTTGTGTTTTTCATTTCTAAATTTTTTTTTGCTACCAAATTGAGTGAAATCTGGAATTGTTCGAGAATCAATTAAATCAGTTTTTAACTGAATGTTAGTTTTTGTTCTCCTTTACTATTATTGTTCATTCAGTTTTTCCAATTTTTCATTTCGAGTCAATCAGTTTTGTACATGGTTAGTTCAACGTACAAGCAAAATCACCTTGTAGCAGCGTCTACCACCGAAAAAAAACCAAAGCCACGATTCTAATTGATTCAGCTGGTTTGTTCAACGGACAAGCAAAATCACCATGTATCAGCGTCTACCACTGAAAAAAAAAACCAAACCCACGATTCTAATTGATTCAGCTGTGGATTCCAAAAAGCTGCTGTGGACTGTGAGCTGTGAAAACCCGTTGTGAGATGAGAATTGTGGCAAAGCTGAAAGTCGTTTGGCCGAAACCTCGCCGGAGATAGGGGAAGACACGTTGGACCACGCCGGAGTCGCTCCGGAATGCCTCTGGCCACCTTGTATCGCCGGACCCTCGCCAGAGTTGGCCGAACTTCGCCGGAGATGGCCAAAACCTCGCCGGAAATCATCAGAACCATCCCGGAGCTTTTTGAGACCTCGTCGGAGTCACGCCGGAACGCCTCTGGCCACCTTAATATCGCCGGACCCTCGCCGGAGTTGGCCGCACCTCGTCGGAGATGGCGAAAACCTCGCCGGAAATTAGCAGAACCATCCTGGAACTTTTCTGGAACTCGCCGGAGCTGCCTGGACTTTGCCGGAGATGAATCGGTGAGAGACACTAGTGGAAACGGGCAATAGGTTTCGACCTTTAGTCCCCAATTTGTTACAAACCGGTACTAATGGGCGCATCCCACCTGGCCAGCTCGCCGCCCAGCCCCGTCCCGGTTCGTGCGGGGCATTTTGTCCTGGTTCGTGCCAACCTTTAGTCCCGGTTCATGACACGAACCGGGACTAAAGATGGACCTTTAGTCCCGGTTGGAGCCACCAACCCGGACTAAAGCCGCCGGCATACCTTTATTTTTTTTCTATTTTTGATTTAACATGGAATAATTCATATCTTCAAATCCGTAAATCAAAATTTAACAAATAAAATGTCTAAATTGATTAGAAAAAACAAGATGAATCCAAATTTAACAATTATATCATATTTTGCATCACAAGAACTCATTTAAATAGAAGAAATTACTTTCAAAAAATCAGCATAAACTCATTTAACTAGGCGAAATTAGGTAGAAATCAAGAAAATTCCTAATACTTGAGGATTATTCATAAAATGTGGATTACTCTTTGTGAAATTATATGGGTGCCATTTTGCACCATATCTTTTTTAGAGGTTTTGTTTACTTTATTTGATTGTTTTCAAAAAGCGGTTAAAATTGCCACCATGACTCTTATAGTAGAGGCCAAATTTTCTAAAACTATCGATATTCTTGTGATATACTCGGTGTGTGACCGGATTTACCGGCTTCACTTTCTCTCTAGTAAGTTGGTGGACTTATAGCTGAAAATTCCCACTTCGGGCTGGTTTTGGATGTTTCTATGTCCTAACCTAACACAACCAAGCAAAAAAGTCCACTGGCCTACCCCCTTTCGACTCCGTTCAAAGGGGTATATGGGGAACTTTGACTTTTTTCCAGCGGGTCTACGGTTTCACCTAAGCGGGGCTCCGGAGCGTTGGAAACCCCACCAAAACCTAGCTGGTTTCATACCATATGTATATAACTGTGTTGGGTGTTGTACATGTCCAAGATACTACTCCGGTGTGTGACCGGCTTCACTTTCTCTCTAGTAAGTTGGTGGACTTATAGGTGAAAATTCCCACTTCGGGAGAAACGGAGGGAATCTTTGCAAAAGTTGGGTGGATCTTGGTTTTGGATGTTCCTATGTCCTAAACTAACACAACAAAGCAAAAAAAAAGTCCACTGGGTTATCCCCTTTCGGCTCAGTTCAAAGGGGTATATAGGAACTTTGACTTTTTTCCAACGGGTCTAGGCTTTCACCGAAGCGGGGCTCCGGAGCGTCGGAAACCCCACCAAAACCTAGCTGGTTCCATACCATATGTAAATAAGTGTGTTGGGTGTTGTTTACATGTCCAAGATACTACTCCAGTGTGTGACCGGCTTCACCGGCTTCACTTTCTCTCTAGTAAGTTGGTGGACTTATAGCTGAAAATTCCCACTTTGGGCGAAACGGAGGAAATCTTTGCAAGAGTTGGGTGGATCTTGGTTTTGTATGTTCCTATGTCCTAATCTAAAACAATCAAGCAAAAAAAGTCCACTGGCCTACCACCTTTCGACTCCGTTCAAGGGGTATATGGGAAAGTTTGTCTTTTTTCCAACAGGTCTAGGCTTTCACCGAAGCGGGGCTCCAGAGCGTCGGAAACCCCACCAAAACCTATCTGGTTCCATACCATATGTATATAAGTGTGTTGGGTGTTGTACATGTCCAAGATCCTACTCCGATGTGTGACCGGCTTCACGGGGTTCACTTTCTCTCTAGTAAGTTGGTGGACTTATAGCTGAAAATTCCCACTTCGTGCGAAACAGAGGGAATCTTTGCAAGAGTTGGGTGGATCTTGGTTTTGGATGTTCCTATGTCCTAACATAACACAACCATGCTAAAGGATACCTTTTTTTTAGGGTTTTTTCACTTTATTTGATTTTTTTCAAAAAACGATCCAAATGGCCTCTGGAACCGGGACTAAAGCCCCGTTTTCCACTAGTGAGATGTGGTATTCATATACTGAGTTTCAGTATATACATCTATAAGCTGCTTGAATAAGCGATGGGTGCTAGCTATATCCATCTAGACAATCTAGCAAGCGCTAGCTTGTACTCACTCCGTTCTAAATTAGATGACTTCCATTTATTCACATGCGGATGTATCTAGACATGTGGACAAATAAAAGTAATCTAATTTAGAACGGAGGGAGTACGTGCCTGGGTGCGAGCTGCATCAATCCAGTCAAGCTAGCTAGCTTGTACGTGCAAGTTCAGTCGCCGCAAGGCATCGGGATTTTTCACAAATATAGCCCTCTGCCGAAAGTTTTTGGCAAAAATGGCCCCCTCTCAATTTCATTGCTAAAAATGGTCTGGCGAGAGCAACACGTGTCCCTTTCCTCCGTACCACATGGCGGGAGGACACCGTGGCGGTCGCCGCGTCGTCCAGCCGTAGGGTGAGGCGGGAGGTCCCAGCTCAATGGAATGGTGTGCATGCATCCAGGATTCTACTAATCACTGGGAAGAAAAGGGAAGAAAAGAGGAAGTCGAAAGCGCTTGTATTAGAACCATGCAGCAAAGAAACATGCATGCAGCCATCCGAGCCGTGACCTCCCGCCATCTGACCTTGATGGGACCCACCACCTCCTGTCGCGGGATTGTCACGTCAGGTGTCATAGATGACTTCGTAGGTGTGGGATTACGCGAGTCAAGCATCTCCGAGCTTGGGATCGCAGGAACAAAGATCAACATAGATTTACCCAGGTTCGGCCTCCTCAATGTGAGGTAAAAGACCTACTTCCTGCCTACCCTAGATTGATATTGATATGATAATCGAGGTGTTACAATGGAGGCGATCCAATGTGGAACTCGCCGTATATGCTAGGGTAAGGGCTTGGCCCCTTCTACGTCCTGCGAGTCCTCTTTATATATGCAGAGGCTCGTCAGGTTACAAAGGAAACTGCCTCCACAAGGAATATGTCTACAGAGTCCTACTGGGAGACTACTTGGTCTTCACGTCCTCCGGGATATGCCTTCTAGATCTTTCTCCTTGTGGCGGCTCAATATTGAGCTTACTCCCATGCGGGCCTTTGTCCGTGCGAGTAAAGAAAGTCGCACTGGGCCGCGGGTTAATCCAGAAAGTATTCCCCCGACATTAGCCCCCAAGATTGGTTAGGACTTCACGGTGAGAATCTTCTGTTCTTCTTGAAATGGTTTGATGAGCCGCGCTGTGAACGTTCTGACCAATCTTATGCAACTCAGAGCCGCGACTTATCTGTGCGACTCATCTCCTCTTCTGGGAATATTCTGTTCCCCTTATTTGCGGACCGTTACTCGATTTGCGGGCGCAAATTGTGCCGTTGGTTGCGAGCGCAGATCATGCCGTTAGCTCTGGGGCCCTCCTGTTATAAGCTGCAGCCGCCTAGGTCATTATCCACTTGCCTTCGCAATCTCTTTTCTCCTAGCCGCGCCGTCATCTTCCTCGACCCGAGCTTAGCTTGCCGATCCAATCTCCACTTCGCAATGGCACCCAAGGCGAAACCATCCACTGATAAGCGCACAATTTCCTGCAACTGGGAGGGATCCTGGGTGACGGAGGAGCACCTTACGGATCTGGCCGCCAAGGGTTTCCTGCCTCCGAAGGAGAGCAATGTCTGGCGGGCTCCAGGCAGCGAGGTCAAGCCGCGCCCCGAGCCCAATGAGTTGGTGATGTTTGTGGAGCACGTGGATCGAGGATTCTCGCCGCCCGGCTCCGCTTTCTTCCGCGATCTGATGCGGCGTTTAGGTCTCCGCCTTCACGACATCGGTCCCAACTCCATGCTCCAGGTGAGCAACTTCCATGTCCTGTGTGAGGACTATCTTGGCATTGCCCCCAGCATCGATCTGTGGTTAGCTTCTTTCTCTTGCAATAGCCAACTTACTTGCAAGAATGGCGCCTATGTTCAAGTTGGTGCCATCTCTCTTCAACGCCATCGCAACTCCGCTCTTCCCAAGCTGGCCTTGGCGAATCGTCCCAGGGCCTGGCAAAAATCTTTCTTCTATTGCCAAGATACTTCTCCGGAGGGCGAGACTCCTCTCCCTTCCTGGTCCAATTCCACCTTCGTGCCCACCGAGGCACTTAAATCAAAACCTCGCGACTCGGCAATGCCCTTCGTCAATGAGTCGCTGATCAAGGTTCGCACCTTAATCGGTCATGGCCTTACTGGCCTTGATCTTCTCTCTTGCTGGACAAAATGGCGCATCCAGCCCGTGAGTCGGCGACAGCTATCCTTTCTGGAGTGCACCGGCACTTCTGCTGACGTCGATCGCATTCAGGCCGCTGACTGGGCGCCTGATGAATGGGTGGAATTTGTCACCCGTGTTACTGAGGAGAAAGACATCTCCTTTGACAAGGTGGGGCTTGCCCCTTTTAGTGTTAACAACAAGCCCTTCGGGGTAACTTCTTCTTTGTCTTTTTGTCTTTGTAGTTGAGTCGCATTCCTTTCTTAATACTGCAACTTATGCTTTTCTGATCCAGGCTGATGAAGATTACTGGTCGCTTCCTGCAACCGATGCCGGTAGTGCTGCACCCAAACGTGCAGCAAGGAAGAAGTTGTTGCCCGCTTTAGAGGGCAGTGAGATTGCTGACATTCCGTCGGTTGCCACCGCGGCTTCAGGCGGTGAAGATACAGAACTGGATGAAGATGACAGTCCAGAGCCAGCCGTGAGTTCTGCTGCCGCGGCTGCCCCAACTCCCCGCAGAATCTCGAAGAGACTTTCACGGGAGGAGCCAGAGCTTGGTGCTCTGGAGAATCCTGAGGCCGCGAAACGTCGCAAGCCTGCTATGGGTGCGACATCCTTCGCTGCCAGGCGCGTGTACAAAGCCACCACCACAGCTGAAGAAGACATGGGTCTCCAATCTGGTAATTCTTTACTGCCTTGACATCTTGCCTGCTTATTTCTTTTTTCCTTTATTAACACACAGATTTCTGCTTGTAGATTCTGGGATCCAAGGCCAATCTTCGCCGTCAAGTGGCGGCCTGATGGCCTCTGTAAAGATGGCTCCAGAGCTAGTAATCTTCCTTGCCCTTGTATCATTTTTGCTTTGGCTCACGTGCTTCTTCTTTACACAGTGCTCTTGTTTTTGTAGAGACGCGGTCAAATCCGTGACGGATCTTGGAGTTGTTTCTGATACTGCGGTTGAGCCGCGCTTATCACCTGCGGCTCATAATGCTGTGGTGGAGGGCGTGGCAACCACCGATGATCTGGCTACGGCCTCTGTTCCTGACATGGCTACCCAAGAGGTGGCCCTGGAGGATGGAACGGACCTCTTTGCAGCCCAAAATGTGGAGAAGGTTACTCCTTCCTCTGCAGCGGCTAAAGATGGAGACACACTGCTGGTTAAGTCGGCCACGGCTGACAGCCAGCAAACATTAGCTCTGTGCGCTGAGGTCGCCTCCTCATCTTCCATGAGCCGCGCTGAGCAACTGTCTGAGGCCATCATTGCCTCAAATGATAAGCAAGCCGCGGAGCTACGCAAAGCGTTATCCGATCTGTCTGCGGCTTACAAGGTAAACTTCTGTCTTATCTGTCTCTAGCCTGTAACATCCCAAAAAAATTAATCAATATTATTATTCCAAAAATGAGAACCAACAAAAACTTTTGTAAATTATTATGTGTTGATTGTGTTTGTTGCTTGTGCTATTTAGTTCTTGCTCAATGTGTGTTGCTTGCTCTAAAGAAAAACATGAAGAAAAGAAGAGGAATAAAAAGGAAAGTTGAAACAAGAAGATAATGTGACAAGTGTCACATAAAATTCTCCAAGTGAGAAGTTGTTTTCCTTCACAATAAATTCAGTGGAGTGGTAATGTAAACACTCCCATTTTATCCTTACTACTTTTCTCTCACAAATCCTATTTTGAAATAGTTTTAAAATTCTAAAGTTAAATCAAATTGAAATAAAACAAAATTCCATAATTAAAACCCTATGAACAAAATGATTCAAAACATTTTATTTTGTAAAGCCAATTTTTGTGGAGCTTCTGCATGCCAAGGGAAGGCTTCACAAATTTTCTTGAATTTTTATAAATAGATTTAGTGCCCTAAATAAAATCGAGAAATGCTACTGGATTGAAAAAAAAGAAATAAGAGAAAACAGAGAAAGCAGAGGAGGCAGGGGGTTTTCTGCAAAAGTGTCATCCCTACCTCTCTCCCTCGCCCCGACGCGCGCGCCGTGTCGCCTTGGCGTTCGTCGCCGTGTCTCGGCCGCCCAGGCCCCCCTGCTCGCGTCCGCCCCACGCCGTCGTGCCTCTGCGTCCTCTGCACGCCGAGGAGGGCATTCAATCGCTTCCCTTGCCCCAACGCCGCCCCTGTCCCCGCCGCATCGCCGTGGCAAGCTCGGACGGCGCCGGCCAAATTCGCCCCACCCTTAGCTCTCCGACACGCGCCGCTCGATTTCGAACCTTCTAGAACACGTCCGGACCCCGCACGGCACCGCATCGACACGCACCTAGCCGTGCCTCGTCAGATGCGAGCAATATCCCGCCGGTGCGCCGTGGACGCGTCCGTGCGCCTCGCCCACGAACGCTGGCCCCTGCCCTATTTAACCACCACCACACCTCGCCATGATCACCACACCGCCCCACACCCCTCTCCACTCCCCTCTGTGCACCGCCAGGAGGGCGTGCACGCTGCCCGCGTCCCTCTGCAACCTCGCCGTGCCCGAGGTAGACAGAGACCAAGCAGCCGTGCTGCTGCTGCCTCTCCTCTCCCTCCGATCCCTCTGCTATGTTTTCCCAACCCTCCGCACTCATTTGCCCCTCTATCCCGTGCCCAGGAACCCCCAGAGGAGCTCGTCGTCGATGCACCGTGGCCGCGGAAGTGGAGCTGCTTGCCGTCGACGCTGCACGCCTCCCCCGCAAGCCCAACTTGGTCCAGAGGTTCGCCGGAGCTGCCGCCGTCGATTCGCATCATCGCCTCATCTTCCCGTGCCCCCTAGGTGAGAGATTCATCCACCGCACCGTCGCCGGAGCCACGGCGCCGCCCGTTCTGGGTCGTCGCCGATGGACTCGATCGCGAGCCGTTGGATCTAGATCCAACGGCAGCGTACCCCTTCGCGTTTGATAGACGCTAACGGGCTAGCCCCACACGTCAGCGTTTCATTAATTTTCCCGCGCGCACTGTGTCGCTGACGTGTAGGCCCCACTCGTCAGAAATTTAAACATTATCCAGAGGAGGGAATTTTCGAATTTAAACTTCTCTGTGATTTCAGTACTGGACCCAACTTTAAAATTCAATAACTTGAGATTTAGAAACCCAAATAAATCAAACTCAACTGTTCTGGTTAGCTTATGAAAATGTTCAACCAACCCAAGTGGTTTGAATCCATTTGGATAATTAACAAAAATACATTGTTGAAAATACTACAGAAGGTTTAAATTCTAAACTTGTTTGTTTCTGATACTCTGTTAGTCCAAATAATTCCAAACCAATTTTGCTATCTTAGTACTGGCATGTATTAGCTTCCCTAATTTTGGTAGAATTATTTGTGCAGTATTATTTATTTAGAATTGAATTGAAGTTTAAACCCCCTTCTGCACTAAAACAATTAAATATGTTAAATGGTTAATCCAAATTAGTTGAAACCAATTTTGTTAGCCCACATATAGCTCAAGCTACTTACCTCTAAAAGGAAATAATTTTTGGATCAATAGAACTTAAATGCTAGCCAAAACTTCATTATTGAGTTACTGGATTCAAACAAATGTGTAGGGAGTTTGGTAACTCCAATTGATCCAAATCAAATTGTGTTGTCTTCTACACATCAGTAGCTTTCCATAGAATTTTAGTTTGTATTTTTGTGACCAACAGAACTCAAGTTATGGAATTAAACTTGTTTAACAAGTTTCTGCCATAATTTAGAAGTAATTAAACAATGCTGAATTCAATTATTTTTGAAACCAAATTGTATGGTTTGATGTTTGCAATAGCTAATTGTGATGTTTATGATTGATATGTGGTGATGATTGTTTGAGTAGTTTAGTGATTGTTTGCATTGTTTGTTTGTTAATTAGACGAGAACGTTGTCGGATTTATCGCGGAAGGAGAGTTTGCTGAATTTGAAGAACAAGAACAAGATCACTTTGCCAAGCAAGGCAAGCTATTCTCTGAGCTTGCACTACAAACATATGCATCTACTTTCATAACATGTTTTACTCTTAAGGCAATGGTTTACAAAACCTTTTCGAAAAGTGTATGGATATTATTTTGCCACCCTATGGGTAGCTTATATAAAAACTTTAGGATGGGAAACATGTGTGTTTATTCAAAACTCCTTTGAAAATACTTGTGAGTTATGAAATGCCGAGATGTCGGTGTTGGAATGGAGAATGGAAAATGGTAATGTTTATGAAAAATGCACAGTGTCCTAGTACTATGGAACCAATCTTACCCTGTGCGACCACATTTACCACATATGGGAAAAGGCTTAGTCATGTAGTTTGCTCTTATTAGTATGGGATACCTCATAACGGAGATGACTCCGTTATACATGAGGGGATGTCCGAGGACCTACCCCCTGACCCGGGTCCTCACACAAGTTGGTGGGGAGGATAGAAGGTTCCACCATAAACCGCCGGACAAAACTATGAGTCCTCACACTTAGGGTTTCTGAGGGAAACTGGACTGGGTGTCGATGGAAAGTGTCATATGGGAAGGATCCTATACTAGCATGAGAAATAAGAGGCTATGGTCGGCGGCTACTTCGCATACACCTGGTATGGCGGACGTGGCAGACACGATGAGTTGCCGGATGGATGTGGGCTAAAAGCGTGCTACCTCTGCAGAGGTTAAAACTATTCGAATAGCCGAGTCCTCGGATATGGACAATTGGGAGGCTGTCCTAAGACTTGTGCAAGTTTTTAAAAGACTTTGAGTTTTAAAAAAAAATGAAGTGGAGAATGTTCCTACACCTATACCAACGGATCGGTATGAGGTGTTGGAGGAAAGTGGACCATGACGGGCTATGGTCGAGAAAAGGAGGAGTTTTGGAGAGAAACTAATAAAATGGTGATTTCTTTAAAAGTGGTTTAAAACTCTTCTTATCTTTTTCAAGATATAGAGATGTTTTAATAAATAAAAGTTGTAAATAAAATAAAACTAGTGCATACTCATGTTGGGGTAGTTTGCGAGTACATTCAAATGTACTCATATTGGTTTCGTCCCTGGCTATTGACCTAGCCAGCTACGAGGAGGAGCACTACGCCGAGCAGGAGTATGGCGACTTCTACGCAACTAAGGATCTCCACAAGTCAGCTGCCTGTCGGGTGTCGTCGTTAGAATATGATGTCTACTACGCCGTAGCTTCCGCTGATATTTTGGTTTGGCCCATGAAGGCACCTATGTAAGACTTGGTCTAAATGACCATTTATGTAAGACTTTTAATTCGGTATTGTAATGGATGTAAACTTTGGTATCCAATTCGGATTATGTGCAACGACAGACTGATCACGGGATCGTTGTGTTAAGCATAATCGGGTATTTCGGACAGCTAGTCCGGGGTCCCCACAGACTTGGTATCAGAGCCATCCTGACTTTAGGAACCTTAGTTAGCATGGTCGTTTGTCAAATGTTACAAAAGTAATTTCTAAAAGAAAGGAGTGAAGTATTTTGAAAACTGCTTATCTCCAATCCTCTTACTTATGCAAAATTTTACTCTCATTAAAATTACATTTTCCTTATATCCTTAAAATTTTGCACACTCTCATTAAGCTTAAAATTTGACTCACTTGTTCCTACTACATTTAAAATTTTGATACACTGTCACCTCACTAAACTTAAAATTTGCTAAAAATTGTAGATGGCAATCCATTGGACCGAGTTCGTTCAGCTTGAGAAGGACGGCAAGTTGATATTCGAGAAGGACTTGTTCGAGTTGAGCAAGCTGTTAGGTCGCCCGCTCCAGAGTTTAAGGGAGCAGGTTAACATTAATGGCAACGGAAACCTGAGTTGGTTAATCGAGTCGTCTGTTCGGGGTAATCTCAAGTCTCTCCATTCCGAGACTATGATCACCACCATCATTGAGTTAGCTGGAACGCCGGACTGGTCAAGCCATGGAGAGGTTATTGGCCCGACTTTGTGAAGTGCACAAGGAGGAGTTGGTGAACTCCCGTTTCCAGTTCTACGGGAGGCGTGACTCTATGGGAAATCCACTTCCGACTCGCCAGCACCACGACTTCGGACAACACCTGGAGGACGTGGAGCATTTGCTCCCAGACACAGGACAAGCTTTGTCATGCACGTATGGATTGTGACCTCAAGGACATGCAGATCGCGACATCAAGGGGAGCTATTGATGCTCAGGAGGAGCTACAGATTGTTCAGAACCAACTACAAGCATCCCAGAATAAGCTGAAGATATCCAAGAACTCCCGTAGCCGTTTAAATAAGATAAAGAAAAGGTTCAGCTCTCGAATGATTACCTCAAGGAACAACTGGGAGACCTTCATGAGAAGATGGAACAGAAGGAGTCTCAGGTTAAGGAGCTCGTAGGAAAGGTCCAGGATCTCCGCAAGAGGTTGAAGAATTCCTGTCCTATGGCGATTCCCTGATGGAAGATGTGGGCATGGAGCCCAAAGTTCCACCTCAGTAGGCGAGTGACTTGAGTATTATCGCAGGATTAGGTTGACCCCTATCGCTAGTCGAGTCGAAGTAGTGGTTCTTTTGGAAACCAGGTGTTATGTATCCTAGGAGTAAGGCTATGTTGTAAGCTTGATGTTGTGAACTCCTTGATGTGTTTGTGATATATAAGTATGTTGTCTTGTTTGAGCTGTGAAAAATATTTTTTCCATATGAACCTTAAAAGTAATTAATCACTTGCGAAATCATCTTCCCTAAGTCGAACTTTTTTGCCTTGACTCTTATACCCGGTGTGCTTCAGGATGCCGCCCCGTCGCACCAATGCGGAAGGATCAGCAGCACCACCACCGGAACCAACCCCCGCCCAACTTCTCGCGCTTATCATGGAGGAACGTGAAAATGCCCGGCAAGAGCGTCAAGCTCATCTCGCTGCCCTACAGCAATCGCAGCCGCTTATAACAACAACAACAACAATAATAATAATAACAACAACAACAACAATGATGGCAATGGCAATGGTGATGGAAACCAGCGATCCATCTTAGGCGATTTCCAGAAGACAAACCCACCCACCTACTCCAAGGGACTTCACCCATTGGAAGCCGATGATTGGCTTCGCACCATCGACAACAATCTGGAAGTTGCTGCTGTGGGAGAGAATGAGAAAGTGTTGTATGCAACCACTACCTCGCTGGACCTGCAGAGCTTGGTGGGAACTACCAAGGCTCTCCAGCAAGATGGACATGTTATCAACTGGGCTGAGTTCAAGGAGAAATTCCGCAAGAAGCATATTTCAAGCGGACTTATTGATAGGAAGAAGGATGAATTCCGCAAGCTGAGGCAGGGAGTAGAGATGTGGTCGGATCTGGATGAGTTTACCGACTTATCTCGGTATGCTCCTGATGACACTGACACAGAGAAGAAGAAGATGGAGCGTTTCCTGATGGACTTCATGATGAACTGCAGTGTGCTCTGGTTATCCATGACTTCTTGATCTGGAGTCACTTGTGGACAAAGCCATCCAGCTGGAGACCAGGCGCAAGACTATGTATGAAGGTCGCAAGAGGAGGATGAATGCCAGGAAGGTTCGAGCAACCAGAAACCACGCCCCAATTACCCTAACCGCCCAAACAACTTCAATCGCCCCAATGACAATAACCGTCCCGGAGGGAACTTCAACAACTTCAACCGCAATGCCAATGTTACTTGCTTTGAATGCGGCAATAAAGGTCACTACTCCAGAGAGTGCCCGAATCCTAAGAGGAACGTTCAGCGCCCCAATGCGCTGGCACAGAACAATGGTCAAGGCCGCAATGGAAATGGAAATGGCAAGAATGTCGCACCCCGCGGAATTGTTGCTGTTGCCAAGGGCCGTCTGCACCACATCAATGCTGGAAAAGCCCAGGATGCGCCCGATGTTGTGCTGGGTATGTTCCTTGTCAACTCAAGTACCTACAACTGTTCTGTTTGATTCTGGTGCTACCCATTCCTTGTTACCCAAGAATTTGTTGCTTAGGGAGGTTTAGTCAGGAGTCTCTTACCCAAACCCATGGTCGTCCAAATCCCAAAATCCACCGTAGAGACCAAGTTGTTTTGCCCTGACGTACCCCTTGTGATCAAAGGAGAAAAGTTTCCAGTCAATTTAGTCGTTCTGGGAACCCAGGCATAGATGTCATACCCGGTATGAATTGGTTAGCCAAGTACCCTGGTCAAATAGACTGTGCCAGAGGAGCAATATCCATCACCACCGACAAAGAAGTAGAAGTGGAGTATGTGTCTGAAACCCATCATTGCCAGACCTCTTTAATACCCAGGCCTAGCAAATCTCGGGACGAGATTTATTTTAAGGGGGAAGGATTGTAACATCCCAAAAAAATTAATCAATATTATTATTCCAAAAATGAGAACCAACAAAAACTTTTGTAAATTATTATGTGTTGATTGTGTTTGTTGCTTGTGCTATTTAGTTCTTGCTCAATGTGTGTTGCTTGCTCTAAAGAAAAACATGAAGAAAAGAAGAGGAATAAAAAGGAAAGTTGAAACAAGAAGATAATGTGACAAGTGTCACATAAAATTCTCCAAGTGAGAAGTTGTTTTCCTTCACAATAAAATTCAGTGGAGTGGTAATGTAAACACTCCCATTTTATCCTTACTACTTTTCTCTCACAAATCCTATTTTGAAATAGTTTTAAAATTCTAAAGTTAAATCAAATTGAAATAAAACAAAATTCCATAATTAAAACCCTATGAACAAAAATGATTCAAAACATTTTATTTTGTAAAGCCAATTTTTGTGGAGCTTCTGCATGCCAAGGGAAGGCTTCACAAATTTTCTTGAATTTTTATAAATAGATTTAGTGCCCTAAATAAAATCGAGAAATGCTACTGGATTGAAAAAAAAGAAATAAGAGAAAACAGAGAAAGCAGAGGAGGCAGGGGGTTTTCTGCAAAAGTGTCATCCCCTACCTCTCTCCCTCGCCCCGACGCGCGCGCCGTGTCGCCTTGGCGTTCGTCGCTGTGTCTCGGCCGCCCAGGCCCCCCTGCTCGCGTCCGCCCACGCCGTCGTGCCTCTGCGTCCTCTGCACGCCGAGGAGGGCATTCAATCGCTCTCCCTTGCCCCAACGCCGCCCCTGTCCCCGCCGCATCGCCGTGGCAAGCTCGGACGGCGCCGGCCAAATTCGCCCCACCCTTAGCTCCCCGACACGCGCCGCTCGATTCCGAACCTTCTAGAACACGTCCGGACCCCGCACGGCACCGCATCGACACGCACCTAGCCGTGCCTCGTCAGATGCGAGCAATATCCCGCCGGTGCGCCGTGGACGCGTCCGTGCGCCTCGCCCACGAACGCCGGCCCCTGCCGTATTTAACCACCACCACACCTCGCCATGATCACCACACCGCCCCACACCCTCTCCACTCCCCTCTGTGCACCGCCAGGAGGGCGTGCACCGCTGCCCGCGTCCCTCTGCAACCTCGCCGTGCCCGAGGTAGACGGAGACCAAGCAGCCGTGCTGCTGCTGCCTCTCCTCTCCCTCTGATCCCTCTGCTATGTTTTCCCAACCCTCCGCACTCATTTGCCCCTCTATCCCGTGCCCAGGAACCCCCAGAGGAGCTCGTCGTCGACGCACCGTGGCCGCGGAAGTGGAGCTGCTTGCCGTCGACGCTGCACGCCTCCCCCGCAAGCCCAACTTGGTCCAGAGGTTCGCCGGAGCTGCCGCCGTCGATTCGCGTCATCGCCTCGTCTTCCCGTGCCCCCTAGGTGAGAGATTCATCCACCGCACCGTCGCCGGAGCCACGGCGCCGCCCGTTCTGGGTCGTCGCCGATGGACTCGATCGCGAGCCGTTGGATCTAGATCCAACGGCAGCGTACCCCTTCGCGTTTGATAGACGCTGACAGGCTAGCCCCACACGTCAGCGTTTTATTAATTTTCCCGCGCACACTGTGTCGCTGACGTGTAGGCCCCACTCGTCAGAAATTTAGACATTATCTAGAGGAGGGAATTTTCGAATTTAAACTTCTCTGTGATTTCAGTACTGGACCCAACTTTAAAATTCAATAACTTGAGATTTAGGAACCCAAATAAATCAAACTCAACTGTTCTGGTTAGCTTATGAAAATGTTCAACCAACCCAAGTGGTTTGAATCCATTTGGATAATAACAAAAATACATTGTTGAAAATACTACAGAAGGTTTAAATTCTAAACTTGTTTGTTTCTGATACTCTGTTAGTCCAAATAATTCCAAACAAATTTTGCTAGCTTAG
This sequence comes from Poa pratensis, assembly GCA_947311845.1. Classification (NCBI taxonomy): domain Eukaryota; kingdom Viridiplantae; phylum Streptophyta; class Magnoliopsida; order Poales; family Poaceae; genus Poa; species Poa pratensis. The sequence continues at coordinate 41,326,696 of CAMZMU010000072.1, read as the reverse complement.
TACTGGCATGTATTAGCTTCCCTAATTTTGGTAGAATTATTTGTGCAGTATTATTTATTTAGAATTGAATTGAAGTTTAAACCCCCTTCTGCACTAAAACAATTAAATATGTTAAATGGTTAATCCAAATTAGTTGAACCAATTTTGTTAGCCCACATATAGCTCAAGCTACTTGCCTCTAAAAGGAAATAATTTTTGGATCAATAGAACTTAAATGCTAGCCAAAACTTCATTATTTAGTTACTGGATTCAAACAAATGTGTAGGGAGTTTGGTAACTCCAATTGATCCAAATCAAATTGTGTTGTCTTCTACACATCAGTAGCTTTCCATAGAATTTTAGTTTGTATTTTTGTGACCAACAGAACTCAAGTTATGGAATTAAACTTGTTTAACAAGTTTCTGCCATAATTTAGAAGTAATTAAACAATGCTGAATTCAATTATTTTTTAAACCAAATTGTATGGTTTGATGTTTGCAATAGCTAATTGTGATGTTTATGATTGATATGTGGTGATGATTGTTTGAGTAGTTTAGTGATTGTTTGCATTGTTTGTTTGTTAATTAGACGAGAACATTGTCGGATTTATCGAGGAAGGAGAGTTTGCTGAATTTGAAGAACAAGAACAAGATCACTTTGCCAAGCAAGGCAAGCTATTCTCTGAGCTTGCACTACAAACATATGCATCTACTTTCATAACATGTTTTACTCTTAAGGCAATGGTTTACAAAACCTTTTCGAAAAGTGTATGGATATTATTTTGCCACCCTATGGAGTAGCTTATATAAAAACTTTAGGATGGGAAACAGTGTGGTTTATTCAAAACTCCTTTGCAAATACTTGTGAGTTATGAAATGCCGAGATGTCGGTGTTGGAATGGAGAAGTGGAAAAGTGGTAATGTTTATGAAAAATGCACAGTGTCCTAGTACTATGGAAACCAATCTTACCCTGTGCGACCACATTTACCACATATGGGAAAAGGCTTAGTCATGTAGTTTGCTCCTATTAGTATGGGATACCTCATTAACGGAGATGACTCCGTTATACATGAGGGGATGATCCGAGGACCTACCCCCTGACCCGGGTCCTCACACAAGTTGGTGGGGAGGATAGAAGGTTCCACCATAAACCGCCGACAAAACTATGAGTCCTCACACTTAGGGTTTCTGACGGGAAACTGGACTGGGTGTCGATGGAAAGTGTCATATGGGAAGGATCCTATACTAGCATGAGCAAATAAGAGGCTATGGCCGGCGGCTTATTCGCATACACCTGGTATGGCGAGACGTGGCAGACACGATGAGTTGCCGGATGGATGTGGGCTAAAAGCGTGCTACCTCTGCAGAGTGTTAAAACTATTCGAATAGCCGAGTCCTCGGATATGGACAATTGGGAGACTGTCCTAAGACTTGTGCAAGTTTTTAAAAGACTTTGAGTTTTAAAAATAAAATGAAGTGGAGGATGTTTCCTACACCTATACCAACGGATCGGTATGAGGTGGTTGGAGGAAAGTGGACCATGACGGGCTATGGTCGAGAAAAGGAGGAGTTTTGGAGAAACTAATAAAATGGTGATTTCTTTAAAAGTGGTTGTAAAACTCTTCTTATCTTTTTAACAAAGATATAGAGATGTTTTTAATAAATAAAAGTTGTCAAATAAAATAAAACTAGTGCATACTCATGTTGGGGTAGTTTGCGAGTACATTCAAATGTACTCATATTGGTTTCGACCCTGGCTATTGACCTAGCCAGGCTACGAGGAGGAGCACTACGCCGAGCAGGAATATGGCGACTTCTACGCCAACTAAGGATCTCCACAAGTCAGCTGCCTGTCGGGTTGTCGTCGTTAGAATATGATGTCTACTACGCAGTAGCTTCCGCTGATATTTTGGTTTGGCCCATGAAGGCACCTATGTAAGACTTGGTCTAAAGGACCATTTATGTAAGACTTTTTAACTCGGTATTGTAATGGATGTAAACTTTGGTATCCAATTCGGATTATGGGTAACGACAGACTGATCACGGGATCGTTGTGTTAACCATAATCGGGTATTTCGGACAGCTAGTCCGGGGTCCCCACATAGCCCCCAAGGATCAAGGTTCTTCTTTGATTGCAAAAGGGAGACTTGATACTTCTCTTAAGCTGTTGTGCATGTATGTACTAGCTGACATTGTCTTTGTAGGAGGAGCTGCACTCCGTAACAGCTGCAAGGCTCGCCTTGGAAAAGCAGTTGGGAGATACTCCTTCTGAACTTGATAAACTGCGCGAGCTCCTTGGCCGGCGTGATGCTGAGCTGAAGAAGATCAATGACAGGATGGGCGAGCTCTCTGACGAGAGTTACAAAATGTCTGAGCAAGCCAAAGCCGCCGAGCTGCGGCTTAAAACTTTTGAGGGTAAGCTCAAGAGAGGATCCAGCAATTGGACCACCAAATTAATGCTCAGAAGGATGCCATTGCCCAGGCCAATGAAGATGCCAGGTTGAAGGCTGTTGAAATTGACAGTCTTGAGAAAAACTTGACCAAGTTATCTGACACCCACAACCTTGTGCATGCTAAAGTCTGCATCGTGACTCAGGAGCTGGCTGGTAAGTACTGCGACTCATATCTGCACCTGTTTTCTTCATTATCTTTGCTTGTATATTGCTGAGCTGACCAAAAAAATGCCTTGATGTAGGTGTGAATTCTGCGCTTCAGCGCAGCAGTACTCAAGAGCAGCTGGAATATATCCACGAATTTGCACGAAAAGCTTGCGAGGGCATGAAGTCGTTGTCTGCCTGTGTGCTGCCAACAAAAACTGCTCCCACTGATGCTGAAGGCCTTCTGAAGAGACTGCTCAAGGCGCCTCAATTTTTCTTGGACTGGAAGGAGTCCTCAGCTCGCTCTGGCGCGGCTCATGTGCTCGCCTTGGTCAAGACTTATTACCCTTCATTTGATGCTGCCAAGGTCGCCCAGGGCAGGCCTTCGAAGAAGGTGGATGGCACTGATCTGACGGCCTCTGAGTACGTGGCAACTTGGAAGAGCATGCGCAGCCATGCGACTGAACTGGTGGAAGGGGTAGAGCTTGCGACTTATCTGGGCAAGTATAATGCAGATGGGAGCAGAATGGAGAAAGCTCCCGCTCCATCGTCCAGCGCGGTTAACCCGCAGGAGAAGAACCCTTCTCCAGGTGTATCCAGCTCTGCAGCCCCCAAGCCCGCGACTGAAAAACCATCAAGCGAGCCTGCGACTGCTCCTCCTGGCAAGCTCGGTAAGCCGCCGGTTCCTCCTGCGCACAAGTCAAAAGCTGGCGCAAGTAAAAAACAATGTGTTAATCAATTCAGCCCTTAGTGGCTTGTAATAATTGTTTATGTGTCATAAGACAATGTTATGGTTGTTAAGTACTCTCATCAGTACATGTTTCGACCAGAGACTGGTCCTTATGATTTGTCTCAGTTTTTCCTCACTTAGGGACTTGCGCGGCTCAGAATTTCCCAGGTAAACATGCGTGTTCAGGGTCGCTGGCGGCCATGATAGGCGATCACACTCGATTGACACCGCACCCCAGTACTTTGGCCGCATAATGCAAGTCGCATCGAAAAGAGGTCGAGTATAATCACGATAAATGCCACTCGTTGGCGATCCCTTGGAATAGGCCGCGCTAAAAAGCTGCCGCGCCCCCAAGGAACCAATGATTAAAAAATAAAAGACTGACAACTCAATTGGTAGTTTGAGATGCTTTATTTCAGAATCATTATATGATACAAGGTCGGTCGCGCCTAGGTGGCGACCAAGTGTTGCTTGTGTCGGTTGCGCCTTGGTGGCAACCACAGAAATGGGTCGATCGCGCCTAGGTGGCGATCAGAGGTGAGACATGGGTCGGTTGCGCCTAGGTGGCAACCAGAATTGATCGCGCCTAGGTGGCGATCAAGGATGATACATATGAATCGGTCGCGCCTGGGTGGCGACCTAAATTGACAGCACCTAGGTGGCGATCAAAGGTGAGACTTTAGCCCTGAGTGGCCAGCTTAAGGGTATGAACCCTTGATGGTTTTTGTTGCGGTTGCTGATAGTGACTCGCTTATTGGCGATTGGTTGTTGCCCTTGCTTTCCTTGCCTCCCTTGCGGCTGTAATCTGAAGCCGCAGGTCGGGCAGGTGCCTCTTGGCCTCCACGATATCATCAAATTTCCTGCGACTCGCGCATGGGCGTGCTCTCTGCGGTACAAGCTGCTCTGGCCATGGCCTTGTCGCCTTCTTCGCATTCTCGAGCTATTCTTCTATCGCCATTTAATGATGATGACTCCCCTGGGGCCTGACATCTTTAGCTTCAGGTATACGTAGCACGGTCTGGCCATGAACTTTGCAAATGCTTCTCTGCCAAACAACGCATGATATGGGCTCTGAAAATCTACAACCTCGAACCAGATGAACTCGCTTCTGAAGTTGCTTTGTGTCCCAAAGGCGACTCCAAGTTGATTCGTCCCAATGGCTGGGCTGATATACCCGGCACAACGCCGTGGAAGGTCGTTCTGGATGGTTGAGCTGTTTCTCTTGAAGATTCATCCTCTTAAAGGTCTCATAGTATAGGATATTGATGCTGCTGCCTCCATCCATTAATACTTTGCTTAACTTGTACCCTGCGACTTGAGGGGCTACCACCAGCGCGAGTTTGCCCTCTTCATTTATTTCTCCTGGGTGATCCTCACGGCTCCAAACTACTGGCTGCTCTGACCACTTTAGCCACTGTGGTACTGCTGGAACTATGGCATTAACGGCCTGATTACGTCGTCGCGGCTTTTGCTCCCTTCTTGAGGTATTGACCACAATCGTGTGATACTGACCCAGCTGTTTTGGGAACTGTGGCTGGTCTGGCTGCGGATTGGGGCAGCGTTATTGTTGTTATTGTTAACTCCGCCATGGTTACCTCCTTTAGTTTTGATTGTTGTTGCTTGTGTTGAGTGGTTGCCCATCCTTCCACTTCTTGTAATGGTAGCACTGCGCCTTTGAGTGGTGGATGGCTTCCCATCTCTTCTTATATGGATGTCGCAAGGGCGATTGAAAACCTCTTCCAAGCTAACTGGATGAAAATTCCTTCCTCTTCACTGCTTTGCTTGTAGCGAGTATTAGTATTTGCGACTAAGCCCGAGTTTCCTTCCTCGTTCTTGCGCTTGTAACTCGCGTTAGCGTTGCTGGATTGTGGTTGCTGAGGTTTGTTGCTGGTCTTCTTTCCTTTTCCAGCAGTCTCCTCCTCTTCTCCATCAGATGTCCCTGGTTTTGTCTGAGCTTGCATACTTGTTGGCCGCTACCATTACCTCGCTTAGGCTCTTAACTTTGTCCTTCATGCGACCTAGCTTATGGACCAGTGGCTCAAATCTGCAATTTTTCTCCATCACCAGGACCGCTGAGCTTGGTGGTATGTTATCTGAGGAGTGAATATTTCTGCTATCCTTCTCATCCAATGGCGACTTGACTCGCCTCCTTCTGTACGCAACGCTCAAGGTCCTCTATACGCAGAGCGCTTGCATGTTCCTTGGAAATTCTTGATAAAAGCTTCCTTCATTCATCCCAAGAGTTTATTGAGTTTGGCGGCAAATTCTATACCATATGTGAGCCGCGCCCTCTAACATCATGTTTAGATATCGGGCGCAAATCTCTTCAGATGCGTTGAGGATGCTCATGCCCATCTCGTAATTGTTGAGCCAAGTTACAGGGTCCATGCTTGCATTTAATTGGCGACCTTTCGAGGTCCTTTGAAATCTGCAGGAAACGGCTCGGACCTGATTCTCTCGCTGAAGCAGACTGGGCCTTTAAGTCGCGATGAAAAATTGGACGGTGCTGGCCTTCCTGCTGAGTTAACAGCTGCGCGCGGCTGCGCGACTTCGCAGGTTGAGCTTGCTGTGGCTGATTCTGGGCCACAGGTTGGTTTTCCCTCTGCCGCCTTGCAGAACTTGAAGTCGCAACGTGTGGCGACTCTGCGTGTATACTTCTCTCCGCCGTTGCTCTGCTGTTATAGGGCGTGGAGTGCAGCCGTCCCGCGTGTTCAGACATATTTGCTTGTTGGATAACTGCTGTGCTCAGCATCTCAATGGCGCGTCGCGCCTCTCTGTCCATAGGCGTATTCCCGGCTGGTGCTAACCTGGCCAAGATGTTTGTAGCCGCAAAGAGGTTCTCACTGGGCTAACATAGTGTCCTTGCGGCGTGTGGAACCTTTGAGGCTGCTGTGGTGGCTGCTGAACAAAGGTTGGCTGTGGTAATGGTGGGGGCATGATGGCCCTGTTATTGGCTGGTACCATAGCTCTTGATCCAGGTGCTTCAACTGTCCTTGGCGCAGCAAAGGTTGGGATGCAGGTGCGACTGATGGTGCCGCATATGTCCGGACTTCTGGCGCGACTAACGGTGCTGCGGGTCGCGCAACTGTAGCAGGTGGTGCCATGTACGAGGGCACCGTGACTGATGGTACCGCGGCTTCTGATCACACAATTGCTCGCGCCACGTTTGTCGCGATTGATGGAACCGCGTTAGGGGCGCCGTAGCTTCTGGTGTTCTAAGCGCTGGGACCGCGGCTGCAAGCCCAGAGGTGGGTGATTGGAACAAATCCACCGGGTTCACCGTCCCAGGCTGCAGGCGGCTTCCGTGGCGCCTGTGTGGCAGGGTGCCCTGTATTCCTTGCAAAGCGTTGGTGTCCTCAATGAGTCGCTGTTGTTCCTGTTGGAGGCGCTGTTCTTCACGCGCCAGCCTGGCTCTCTGATCCGCGATCTCTGGACTTCATCGTATAGCCCAATCCTGGTAGCCTCCAATTCTGTCACTCTGGAGGCCGCGTTGGCCGCTGATATTGGCGTAAACAGCACACTTCCACATGGCTGCGTGGCCGCTGGGTCAGAGGCCACCCTTGATTCCGATTCCGCAGGAACAACTCCAGGCGGGGTCTCTCTGTTTGCGACTCCTGAGGCCGCGACTCCTGGGGTTGCCGCGGCAGATGCCGCGACTCCTGATGCGTCTGGCGCGGCTTGTTCCGCTGCTTCTGGCGGACGGGGGCTAACATGCCTGGTGGCATGCCCAATCCTTCGTCCGCTTCGTGGTCCTGTAGATCCCTTCCATATGCCGATCTTCTGGAGGGTGCGAGTCGCCATCCACAGGATCTCCGCATAGTCTCCTCAAGGACATACTCGATGGATTGGCCTTCTTCATCTTCAAGAGGTAGCGACTCGTATTGATAGATTCTTCTTCTTGGTCCACCGTTACCGCGACTCCTTCTTCTGAGTCGCCGTACTGCGATGGATCTTCTGACTCGCCGCCGATGAAGCCGACGAAAACATGGACAGATCCAAATGGGATGACGTGGCCGGTTTCCAAATAATCCGCTTCTGGCCCCCAGCTTGAATCATCGATGAGGGGTGTGCCATTGACCGTGATGATACGGCCAACAACGAGATCTTCAGCTCCTTTCATGGATCCTGCGCGGAACGTGACGCCTTTGACCGAAGCCCCACGGTGGGCGCCAACTGTCGTGGGATTGTCACGTCAGGTGTCATAGATGACTTCGTAGGTGTGGGATTACGCGAGTCAAGCATCTCCGAGCTTGGGATCGCAGGAACAAAGATCAACACAGATTTACCCAGGTTCGGCCCCCTCAATGTGAGGTAAAAGACCTACTTCCTGCCAACCCTATTGGTATTGATATGATAATCGAGGTGTTACAATGGAGGCGATCCAATGTGGAACTCGCCGTATATGCTAGGGTTTAAGGGCTTGGCCCCTTCTACGTCCTGCGAGTCCTCTTTATATATGCAGAGGCTCGTTAGGTTACAAAGGAAACTGCCTCACAAGGAATATGTCTACGGAGTCCTACTGGGAGACTACTTGGTCTTCACGTCCTCCGGGATATGCTTTCTAGATCTTTCTCCTTGTGGCGGCTCAATATTGAGGTTACTCCCATGCGGGCCTTTGTCCGTGCGAGTAAAGCAAGTCGCACTGGGCCGCGGGTTAATCCAGAAAGTATTCCCCCGACACCTCCCGCCAAACACAACGGCGGAATGCTCCTCCCGCCAGTCTGCATGGCGGAAAAATCCTCCCACCACTCCATATGGCGGTACGAGACACGTGTCGCCTAATCCTCTTCCCCGCCAGCTATTTTTGACAATATGATTGGGAGGGGCTATTTTTGACAATGCAATTGAGCAGTGGGCTATATTTGTAAAAAAATCAGGCATCGGCTAGCAGGAATAAAGCTGTGTACGCACACATCTTCCTCTACTCGAGTTAATTAGGAAATATGATTTCGGCTGGCGGTAAATAAACTGGCAGCGCTGACGATCGTTGACTTGAACGAATCTTGGAAGCGGGTTTTCGTGAGGGGAAAGAGCGGGAACAGGAGCAGTGGTAAGGAACGGAGACGGGAGGCACAGTGGGACAGGCGTCGTACTGCTGTCGGCCTGCCGGGGGAGCGAGGCGCAGCCAACCCTAGCTGTGGGAGCGCCGCCATGCGAGCACAAACACGGGGGAAGAAAATAACTAGTGGTTAGGGGATATGGCGCACGATCTGTATGAGGAAAAATATAAGAGCGAAGTGGTATGACTTATCGGTGGCATTGGTGGGTAATATTTGTCCAAAGTTGTAATCGGAAGCAGGGGAAGCAGGGTGCACTTGCTTTACAAATAACACTACGAAAAGCAGTCTGCTTTTATGGAATCTGCTGTGAAAAATACCCCTTTGGTTAGCTTTTAGCTTTTTGACAACAGAAGCAGGTTGAAAAAGCAGAACCAAACAGACCCTAAAGCTGGCTGCTGGCTTTGTAATTCATGAGACAGTGAAGAAGCAGTTAATTAAAGAAAAAGAAACGGAAATCTATCGGATTCAGGAATCGAACCCTGGCTGACACGCGGAAGAAATTTGAAGAAGCAGCGCGAGCGCAGATTTCGTGGGCCGGCCCATCTAAGGATTGCTTCAGACAGCGCGACTCTTAAGCGGCGCTAACGAGCGCCGCAAAGGAGCTCCCCAAAATACCCACACAGATTCTACGTAATATTCGAGAACCTGCCTATGGTAGGATGGTTAAAGGGTGGGTTGTACACCTAGCCCAACAGGGTTCAAACCCCAGGTTTAACGCCGGTGTTTCTCATTTAGGCGGAATATTCTTCAATGGAGGCGACGTTTCCATCGACAGCGAGACGCCCGTGATGACTTCGTCAATCTCAAGACCCGATCCGCCGGCTCAGTCTCTCGAGGTGCTTATATGGGTATGGTGTATCGCGTGTTTGTGAGCGTCTGCGTTGTACTGTGTTTCACGAAAAAAAGATTCTACGTAATATTCCTGGTAACCTACTGTAGTTTATTATGTTTTAGTTTAGTGTTTATCTCTACTGCATGTAAACAAACTTGGCGCATTTAAACCTATTTTTTATGATGTATATAACGGGGATAGGGGCCTGCGATACAGTTGACCTCACCCCAATTGAAATCCATCATATACCACTATATCTCAAGATCGCCCAAGCTTCGGAAGACAGTGAAAGACGCCACAAACATGCGTAGGGTTATGGTACGTTGCTTGCCGAGGCCTGAACATATAGGAATCTGTATCCCTTGTGCTACCTTCTACAATTATCGAGCGCTACCCCTCCGAACAAATTTATCGTCCTAAAAATACCACGACAGTTGGCGCACCAAGTAGGGGTTCCACGTTTTGGATCTATCGGATCTCGATGGACAATTTCATCAACAATGCTATCCACCCTTGGTCTAAGCTCTGATATCAACTCAAACCTCGATCGGGTTCCACCGAATCCGAGTGTTATGACTTAGATGATTTGGGGAGCTCAACCAGCCATCACCTCAGGTGTAATATCATGTTCGTTGACAGCACCCTGTTGGAAAGCGGCGAGCCCTCAAGCAACTACCGTAATGAAAATCACAGTCATTTTCCCTCTCATGATGCGGACGCCACAACCGCATGTGCGCTGACTTCTCCATTGAGATCCACTGGCTATAGTTCGCTGACCATGCAGGAGCCGATGAATACCTCCATCACGCCCTTGCAAAGGAGGAGCCAACAATGGCGGTAACGGCGATGGTGGAGGTGTCGGCAGCAGCTGTGACGGTGGAGTCAACACCAAGGTCGACGGAGGAATCAACATCTTACATTTGATTTCTATGTATTTGATGTTTTAATATGTGACCGGATATGGTGACATTTTTGGTTACGGAGATTTTAAATTTAAAATATGTTTTACAAAAAAATGTGTCAAAATTCTATTGAAAGACTCGATTGTTGCTCGATGCGGGAAGCCGGCCCCAATAGAGCGGCAATGTTTGTCGACGCTTCCAAGTTCCAACAACATCCTTCTAATAACCCACGTATGCACGGATGGCAGGAGCGCAATTCCCGTTTTGGCGTTTCGTTTCAAACGTTTCAAAATTTGCGCACCCTCCTAGTATGGCCGTCGGGGGCAGACGGGCCCACACAGCAGGCTCTGTAAACGTCACTCTTATTACGATCGGCCGGGCAGCCATGGAATGCACAGGTAGCAGTAGGCAATAGCCGCATAGGAATCGAGAGTAGCATGAGGTTAACCTAGCCATGGCAGGTAAGAACAGGCGGGCTTTGCAAATTGCAAGCACCAAATAAAGCATTTTGAGAAAGAATGAATGAAGCAGAAATGTTGTAAACCAGACACACAAATCTGTGGACATGTGCATCTTAGCAATTCAACAAAAAGAGACAATACCAATTGACCAGGATCGATGTCATCCCTTGAAATTTCAAACTCGGTACAAATTAACCTAAATTTTACCACGATTATTACACTCTTATAAATAAAACAAGGCACACTGACTGAAAACGAAAAACATCGAATTGTCTATGATGACTTATTATCGCGTTCTCGCACAAACAGAAGATGGAGTAAACAGATCACACTTGAAGCATCAGCCTAGCCACTTTTGCACTTGAAGCATCAGCAAATTGATCAACGATCATCGGGTCCTCCTGGAAGTCTGACGATCTTTCTTCCTGTAACAGGACATGGAAAAATACAGTTAGTGACTCTAGAACACATGATCGATCTATGATTAAGCATGCTCTATTGCGTATATTCACAAAGAAGAAAAATAGGTCAACAAGCAGTACAGGATGACAAGTATTTACCTTCAGGAGAGCGTGCAGAAGGCCGTGTAGGGAATGACTTTAATGATATTTGTATTCCTTGACACCCTTTTAACATTGCCCCTGGCCGACTCGAGGTTAACAGTAAACACCCCAGCGCCCGTCCTCACGACAATGACGGCATCAGCTGAGCCAACAAGACGAGGAAACCCGGGCATGGCGGCAAGGTCCAGGATCCTGTACCGCACCCACGCCAAATCTCCTTCAGGAACGGTGGCCTCCCTCGACCACAGATGCAGCTTAGATCCGGCCAGACTTGCGAATCCAAGGACGCCCTCTCTTGCCGTCATGAGAATGGTGGTTCGGATCCGCCGCCGGTACTCGAACGGAGGAGCATCGACCACCTCGAGTTCGTCAAGGACATGGTTGTATTGGATGATCCTGGTGCTCAGCGTACAAGGAAAGTATACCTTATTTCCCACAACGACGCTTGGCCCCGTGTCCACGATGGCATCTGGGTGCACAATATGTGTCCGTACCTCCCATTTGTGAAGCTCCCTCGAGTACTTACCGGCGAAGGTTTCCATCCTGTTGTTGGTGCCCACCAAGACCACGATGGATTCGTGCTCATGGCACCTGAGCTCCTTGCAGCCGTAACCACCGCAGAGCAGCGCCGCGCTCCAGTGGTCCACCATCGGCTTCTGGGGCATGCGCGCTACGTGCTTCTTCTTGGTGAAGGGGTCCCAGATGACGAGAGACTTGTGGAGAAGGACACGGCCGTGGCGCGGGTCGAGGGCCTTGTAAGGGACGCGGCTAGGCTTCAAGGTATAGGTGGAGGCGGGGACGAAGCTGTAACTCTGCTTTCGTGTGTCTCCGAAGAATCCAAGCAACGCAGGCGATGGGTGCAATGCCCGGTTGCGACGGAGGAACTCCTCACTGCGGATGAGCCGACACCACAGCTTGCTGGTCACACATGCCTTGGCTAGGCCCGCGGGATCGCTCGGGGGGATGCGGACCATGATGTCCTCAAGCACTCCTTCCGGCAGATACGGGTATTCCGCCGGCATCTCCTCGGTGTTGTTGCGCGTGCAGCGGCAATGCGAGCGCAACGACGTGGACGGGATGGGATGATATGCGATGCCTGCGCGACGGCATACTTGTGACGGCGTGGAGCGGAGGTGGTGGTAGGAGGCGGCGTCGTAGCATTGCGCCGAGAAGAATGACGGCGTGGTGGCTGCATCTCGTATTGAGAAATGGTGTACGGCCGCGTGGAGGTTTGGTGGCTGTTGTGTTGGAGGGGGGCGGTGCTTATAGCGAGCACGTCAATCCTGCGCACAGGATATCGATATAACTTGGGCGGGGCCTGCTAGTGGCTGCCGTTCCTCAGTTCCTTCAAATAAAAACTCGTAGCGATTTTATTTACGCACGCATGCAACGTCCTGAAATGTTTTGCACTGTGCTACCACTAGTAATGATAAAATGAATATATTATAATATTAAAAAGATACCAATCACACTGGATCTCCTTGTCAAAATATCGAGAATATACACACATCTAATTTATTACAAAGAAATGCAAATGAAAAATGTTCAATAAAACGGCTGCATCAAACTTTAGTACCATTTTTTTTTAGATAAAAAACTTTAGTACCATGCAACCGCCAATAATAGCAAATCGAGTAACAAGGTAGATGACCCAACAACGACACCTATAAGAAGAGAAAGCACGATAACATCGTTGTTGGATCCAACCACGGAGGTTAGATCATGAGTTTTCAATCGGAGAGGAGTCTGAGCAAACTTCAAACATTGTGTTTCAACAAGGGGACACCGTCTGAACACCGCCATTGCTAGTTTCAACTCATAAACGTCAGGCATAGTGTTTTCACCCTTGAAACTCAGAAATCGAACGGGCAATTTCTCTTTTCACCAAACAACAACCAACCTGTGCTAGCAACATGTTGATTCATCATCGCACAACCGCACACGCATGGGCTGCGAGACTTACCCGCGCAACTGGAACTACGCTTGTGCAACATGCTTTGTTAATTAATTTTGAACAATGGGATTCTACTACGTGAAATAGCACGAAAAAATCTAGACGCGTAAATATGCATGCCATCCTGCTACTTCGTCGTAAGAGAAAACAATTTATCGAGTTAAGTATATAACGAACCCATAAAGTTGTCTTCAATGTGCAAATGTCCTGGGAAAATTTAAAATTCGGGTGGTGTGGCCCATTAAGTTGCATTACAGTGTAAAAATCATCGGATTAGTCTGATCTTGTACAATAATCTGCCATGGTAGAGCAGTTTGGCCGGCAGTTTTGGAAAGAAATACTCGAGGCTTGATGAAAACTTGTCTTTTGGTCTAACATTTGTTTTGGTTGGATAAAAAATAGTCATTCCGACCCCCGTTTTCTTTCGTTTTTGCATTATGTTACATTTTCTAGTCTGATCTACAATTTTGATGAAGCCGTATGATCTGCTCCCCACGACTTGCATCACGTCGAGAACGTCCGCAGCAAGGAGGATGACGCCGTCACCGCCGCCGCACGTCCGCCACGATTCTTGACGACACTTTCTTGAGACCATTCGAGGAGGAAGAGCCGGTAGGATTTTTCACCTCACAGCAACCGGGTTTTATCGTTCTTGGGGTGGGGCTTAGGTACGATTTTTGTGTAGATTAGGTGTTGATCTCTCATGGGAAACGTAGATACGCTACGCTAGTATATGTCATATGAAATAGCCACGATGCCCTTTGGGGATGGCTTGAGATATGTCTTGATATTGATCATGTACTCGTATATGTGTACCCATGTTGTTGTTTTGATGTCGTCTAAGATGATAACAAGTTTAGATTTGATTGGGTGCTTCCTGTTTAGAAAATTTTAGTGCTTTCGGATATGTAATGAGAAGAGATATTGTCGGTAAGATGATGCACATTTATTGACGAATTAATTTAGCAGTCAGCAATGCCCTGTTTGGTTGCAGAAAGTCTGAATTTTGAACTGACGGGCGTTAACTGAATGTGCACACTGGATTAATCTTTCTCATATATGTCTATGTCTATGTCAAGTACCAGGTCATTTTTTGCTCTTTATGTGAGAAAAATACGTATCATTTTGAATATCAAATATTAGGTCATGTATGCTTCAAACTAGCATGTTTTCGAAAGTTTTTAACAAGATATATTCTTGATATCTTGTTTCTTTCATTTCACAGTGCAGTTTGCTTCTTCGACTGTTTTATTTTGTGAGTTTTGAGTTACACTGTCGTTTCCTACTATTCTTTTTCCTTCTGGTTGGAAATGATTTCGAAACAGAGGACAACAGCTCTGTCACTCAAAGCTCAATCACAAACCGGTCAGCAGATTACAATTCAGCTTTTGCACACCAATATTCAAATGCGAACATGGCAGAAAATCCAGCAAATTAGTGATTGCCGAAACAATGAGTGATTGAGCATTAGCCAGAAAATCCTTATTTCAGGCTTCTCATGCTTTCTTCTCATAATTTGGCTGGAAAAAAAGAGAGCAAATATACATGTTGCAAGCTTTTGGCAGACACAAACCTCCGCTACAACAACCAACATCAATAAGAATATTCGGAGGTACACCTATTTTTGAATTTTGAAAATTTGAAATGTATTTTATGAGTAGTGGATGCATCTACCCCTATGAGACAAAGTAGCTATATTTTAACTAAATAAGAAGATTGCAACTATGACACATTCTTTGTTTTATATAATTCCATAAACCATCTACAATCTTTTTTCAACCACAAGTACAAAAAATCATACAAGATGGATCTCATTCAAACAAACCATGGGTGCAACTACAATATACAATATGACACAAAGCTACTGGTAGCACAAAAATCATTTCTCTTTTGTCCCTCTCTCTCATGTGTGTGAGCCCTAGCCAACATCTTCTGCTCCATTTTCATCTTCTTAATCACCAATTCTATTTCAACTATTCTTTCACTAAGTTTATATTCTCTTGTTTTAAAGAGCATATCATGCTAGCAGGGGGCACATCCCCTTGCTAGCACCCAAGCACCACGCATACCCACATTTTTTATTTTCGTTTTATATAAACCATGTTCTGGCCCGACACGACGTAGGGCCAATTACCCACGTCCCTTAGTCAAAGAAAGTTGGGCCAAAAGCCCAATACCTTTTCGAGTGCGAATATTTTGCAATTAGTTGCACCCGCACCCCATTATTGAGATGTCCCACTTCAGAATTTTACAAAAATGCGAAATAAATCATGAACATGAATTATTTTGTGTCTTAAGCACCCACAAAGGTTTATCCAAAAACATGGCCATATGTGACCTGTGAAAAAAAGAGAATGACCTAAATGAATAGTATCATGTGTTATTCACACTATATTTGTCTTTTTTGCAGAGGTCACATATGGTCATATTTTTTATGCAAATTTATAGGTGCACAAGACACAACATATTCTATGTCCAAGATTTATTTCATAATTTTTGGAAACTCCGAAGTGGGATATCCGACAATGGGATTTGTGTGCAACTAGTTACCTTTTCGCTTCATTGTTCTACCGTCTTCTACATCGCGACAAAGAACAGACTAACCAATTGTCCCATACATGGCGATGGTGACAATTCCTCCATGATTTCCTCACTATATTAAGCAAAATCAAAAAATGAAGTTAGGGAAGCCGCCCCACCTCAAAGTATCATAGTAAAACATGGGGGCCTTCAATTTTTTGGTGGCCTTGTGTGGTCATACATCTCGCATGTGCTTATGGATGGCCCCGGAACGAACCATGGAGCTCTGGACAGAACGCTTCCCCGCTCTCTCCTCGCAATTTATAGGTTTTATGTTTTTTTTGTCAACACAGGGATAAAACAAAATTTATTGATTTAAATTCAGTTTATCATATTGACACACCGAAATATCTCTCGGCTAATTCGATTTTGGTTGATTCTTTTTCGGTTAGTTCAGTTTAGGTGTTCGGTTCAATTTTTGCTCACCCCTATGTCACCGCTGCGCCGACTGATATTTTTTTGAAAATTTTAAAATATTTGAATTGTTTAACCGGTTAATCGCACTAGAGACATATTTATCTTTATCTCTAACACTTCCCGATCGGTCACCCATCCTAAGATTACTCCAGCCTCAGCACGCTTTCTAGAAAGAACTCATACTTTGTTGACAATACTATCCTATCAATCCTATTAACAATCCTATTAACCCTTGGACCATGATGTCACACGCCTTTATTTTTTTAATCCAGTTATTTAATTAAACAAAAATGAATAAATAATTATTATCTTAAATTCAAATAACAATATTATTTTTTTGCCGTTTTCCATTTAATAATGAATAATTCATATCTACAAATCCACAAATCGGAATTCGACATATAATATGTCTAAATCGATCAAAAAATGAGAGGAATCCAAATATGACATCTGCATCATCTTTTTCATCATGTATAGGACTTACCTAAATGAGAGGAATCCAAAAATGAGAGGTATCCAGATATGTTTAAATCAGAATTCACTCTGATCACCAAATGATCAAACCATGTCGGAATGGGTCAAGATTTGGCACAGTGGAATTGGGAACTAGATATTGCCTCTATGAACCTTACACCACACTTGTACACATATTCAGGGGCCACATGCTAGTTTTTGAGGGATTCTGGCGCTCCGGTGGTCAGTTTCCAGCGAAACCCTAGACCGAGAGCCCAGTTGATCTACCCCTCTAGCAATCTCTGTACGAGGGATGACTAATGGACTTTTATCTTTGTTATTGTTTTTTAGGCCATAACTACATGGAAAACAAAGGTTGGTCCCCTTTTACAACAAGATTCACTCTAGCTCACCCTTAGCGGGAGTTTCCTCCTAACAGGTCCAGGACTTTACTATGTGCTACCGCATGTACGCGAAGCGGGTCACATCCGGAAGATAGAAATTTCTCTATGGACCTTCCACCACCCTTTGACACATAATAAAGGGCCACATGCAAGTTTTTGAGAGATTCCGGCGCTCTAGTGGTCTTTTCCGTCGAAACCCTAGACCTTTGCTCGAAATTCTACAAGATATCAAATGTGCAAATCCAAATCAATCATAGGATGAACTAGTCTCTATAGGTGTTTTAGGTCGTAAATATAGTGTGGCTCACAAAGCAATGGAAGTGGGGAGAAGACGAGGAATGTTTCATCGACGGTCTTCACCCTTTATTCTTTATTGTTGGTTCCGTCCTTGCTCATGGAATTTTTTGAAGAACACAGCTTAAACAATGTGTATGATGATGTAGATCTCCTTCTCCTATTCTAAACGGGCTAAAGAACATCAAAATCCTAGCTCGAATGCAAAAGTTATACTCAAAACGGTGAAGTAGGTCAAAACAGTTTTTCTGCGCGAGCTATGCCTACGGCAATGCCGTGGGCATAGCTCAAAAGAGAGCTATGCCGACGGCCAACCATATGCTACGCCGACGACATCCGTCAACCCAGCATGTCCTCCGCCGACGGCTAAACTGGGCCTACGGTCTCATTACTGGCTGGCCTGTTCGGGGTCTATGCCGACGGCTTTTACCCGGGGCCGTCGGCGTAGCCGCTGTCCGTCGACGCCATTCCTGTAGTGTGTGCATGCTAGTTGCCATGTGTCGATCTCTCGTTGACTTTGACAACGAATCAATCCGTGATACAAGTTTATGGGTTTCTCCACCCAGATTTGTTAAATTTCGTGCGGTTTTGCTAAGTCTCAGTGAGACTTAACTTAGGTCTCAGTCAAAACATCGACCCTCCATCAACGCGCCAAGATTCGTGCTAACCCTAACTGGTCTTCTTCTTCCTCGGACGGCGGCGACTTAACTGGGGGGTGCAGGGGTGCGGGGTCGCCGAGAAGAGGGGGCGGGGCTTAGAGGGATGGCCGGGGCGGCGGCGGATCGACGGTGGGTCGCGGTTGGAGGAGGGCGGGGCGCCAAGGCGGCGCGGGAGCGGCGCCGGGCGCGGGTGGCGGCAGCAGGCGGCATGGCCGGCGGTACGTGGCAGCGGGGGGTCGCCGGCGTTGAGGAAGACGATGACTGAGACCTAACTTAGGTCTCAGTCGACTGCGTCCTAGACACTCCCAATTTCGTGTGTTTGCACGTTTAAGAAAAGTTTGTAATTGTAGGTGTATTTATATGGGTGCGCCTAGCGCTCGGGTGACCGAGATCTAACGTAACGCTCGGTCGAGCAACGTCAGCCTATTTCGCTGGCGTGGATGCAGCCTGATTCCCTCTCTCCAAGCGTCTATGGGCTTTTATGTGGGCCTTTTAAACCATTGTTTCTGTCGCGCGACCCCTTCTACCGATCGGTCGTACGTCTGTACGTGGCACATGTCTAGTAGGCTTGCATGCGTTGAGCTGCTTGCTTGCCTGGTAGTCCGGTACGCATGCATGCGTTCAGCTAGCTAGCTCCAGGCAAAAAGTAGATCGATCCGAGATGTGCGGCCATTTTTTGGTATGTATATACACGCGCACGTAAAACAGTCAAAAGTACAAAACGTAATTTTGTTGGAAAGTATACAACATTAAAAAAGTGTACATATACACTTAAACCGAAAGTACACAAATATTAAAAATGAGAGTACAAAAATAATGAGTACAGAGTACAAAATTTCTCTCAAAGTACAAAGTACAAAATCACTCAAACAAGAAATACACACACACTAAAACACTAAATACAAAAACATTGAAAGCCAAAAGTACAAAAACACTCTAAAGCCGACATACAAAAACACTCCGCGCGGTGTCCAAAGAACAAAGTACAAAAAATCTGAAATACAAAATCACTCATACTCATCCTACTTTTATTATTGTTGTGACACTTGGCGAACATGCAGACTCGTTATGATTACTAATGTGCAATTACACATGTATACAGTTAATGTGCAATTGCACATTTATGCAATTAATGTCCAATTACACATTATGTCGACTAATGTGAAATTGCATATTTATATAATTAATGTGCAATTGAATAATATGTCCACTAATGTGTAATTAAATTTATATAACTAATGTGCAATTGCACATTATATTCACTAATATGTAATTGCACACATATGACCACTAATGTGAATTACACATTTACACAGTTAATGCGCAACTACACATTATATCCACTAATATGCAATTGCACATTTATGTCAACTAATGTGCAATTGCACATTTATACAATTAATGTGCAATTGCACAATATGTCCACTAATGTGTAATTGCACACATATGACCACTAATGTGAATTACACACATTTGTACAGTTAATGTGCAATTACACATTTATGTCAACTAATGTGCAATTGCACATTAGTTGTATAAATGTGCAATTGGACATTATGTCGATTAATAAGTTAGCGTTGTTTCCCTTTGCCTGTTAGCAGGGACGAATCCAGGCCCAGGCAAAAAGGGTCATGGCCATGTATTGGACCGAACCAAGCGAAGCGAAACCCTCCGGCGCAGTCGCATCTATAGCATCGCCTTTCGCTAAAAAAAAAACATCTATGGCATCGCCTAGCTCAAATGATGAAGTTGCAGCTTTTCTCTTGGAAAGTCGTTTAGGCTCCCGGGCTCCCGTGATCCCGCCCAGTTCAAAAAATTAAAATACATATTTAAACTTTTCAATTTTTTTACAAAAAAATCATGCATGTTCGTACTGATATGTCCTATAATCGTGTAAAATATCAATGTAAAATCGATTTGAGCTACACAAAAAAGACAAAGGTTGAAATTTTAAAATAGCTCAAATCGTAAAGTATTTTGCATTGATATTTTTCACGTTTGTAGGCAATATCAGTAGGAACATGTATGATTTTTTTAAGAATTTTTTAAACTTTTAAATATGATTTTTATTTTTTGAAATGGCCAAGATCACTGGAGCTCAGAGCACCAAATCGTTGAAAACTACCGTTGCAAAACAAAGACATGGCTTAAACAGGAAAACACAGCCAGCCCATTACTACAACTAGATGACAAAAGCTTTCCCCTCTTCGAGAGTAAGCCCTACTCGATCTTCTAATGACTATCACGTGTAATTGCACGCTAAACAAAAACATGTGCCACACGTTAAAAATAACATGATTTTCAAGAACTATGAATGAGAAAATGGTCATTTAGAAAAATACATGTGCAATTTAAAAAAATTCTTATGAAACAACAACCTAGCTATGAATAATCTTCACTCTAACAAAATGATGATGTGCAATTGCACAATCATCATGTCTAATTGCACGCTAACAAAAACATATGCAATTACGCGCTAAATGAGAATCACGTGCGATTGCACGCCAAAACGAGAATCATGTGCAATTGCACGCCAACGAAAAAAATCTGCAATTGTAGACTAAATAAGAGTCATGTGCAATTGCACGCTAATCGAGAATAATGTGTAATTGCACGCTAACAATAAACATGTGCAATTGCACGGTAAACTAGAATCATATGCAATTACACGCTAAACAAGAATCATGTATAATTGCACGCTAACAAAAAAAACATGTGCAATTGCACGCTAATGAGAATCACGTGCAATTGCACACCAAAATGAGAGTCATGTGCAATTGCACGCTAACAAATAATCATGTGCAATTGCATGGTACGGAGACTCATGTTCAATTGCATGCTCTCACCCGGACCGAGTTACTCTCAAGAAACCAAAATAAAAAAGATCATCTGAAAAAAAAACATGTGCAACTACGATGTGATTCCATGGCCAAATGCACACTAAGCAAATCCATGTGCAATTACACGCTAGATATTCATGTGTAATTGCGTGCTAAAAAATCATGTGCAATTGCACATTATAAAAGTTCACATGCAATTGCACGCTAAAAATTCATGTGCAACTGCACTCTAAGAAAAGTGATGTGCAATTGCACATTTACAAAAATCATGTATAAATTGCAATTCTAAAAAGACTGTGTGCAATTGCACGCTAATTTTTTTGTGTAACTGCACGCTAAATATTCATGTGCAATTGCATGCTAAAAGAGAAACATGTAGAATTGCGCGCTAAAATTCATATATAATTGCTCACTAAAAATAGATGTGCAATTGCACACAGAGAAGGTGCAATTACACACTAAATAGAAAAAATGAATATACAATTGCACGCTAATATTCATGGGCAATTCTTGTGTATTGCACGTTAAAAATTAATGTGCAATTGACCACACGCAAAGCCGATCATCTCGTACACATGTCGGGCAGGGTGTTGAAACAGTCAGCACGTCGACGACAAGTTATGGCGGCCGAGGTCACTACATGAGACAACAAAAAAAAGTATTCAAAAATTCCCAAAACCACACAAAAACACAAGAAGTGCAAAAAGCAGTCCAACAAAAAAGCACACGAAATGATATTTAACGTAGAGAAGCCCAACAACAGAAAAAACAACCAGAAAAATTAAAAGGGCCACGTTCTTGTAGGACAACGGGCAAACACGAATCGGCCCAACAAAAACTTATGGTACAATACATTGACCGAGAGATAAACTAGATTTGGGTCACCCGAGCGTTAGTAAAAGCGTTTGTACAATTACAAATTACAGTGCAATTGATACTATTTAATGTGCAATGCATAATGGAGGGCTCAGGTACAATTGCGCGCCTTTTGCTAAAAAGAAAAATTGCACATTATTGGCCATAATATGTAATTGCACATTGCTGGCCATAATATGCAATCGCGCATTACTTGACATAGTGAACCTGCACATTCATGACCATTGTTGTGCAAGAATATTAATTTACGGGTGCATATTAGTATTTAATTATAATTACACACTGTTAATATCCAGATGTGATTACGCGAAGGTTTTCATGTTCGATTATAATTACCGTCAACGACAACTCATATACTTTTTTATGCAAACTACATAATAGTTTGCCACTTGAAGGGCTACAATTGCGTACATTTGTATACTATAATGCACAATTACATACGAAGGGGTTCATCTGCACCTTTCTTGCCAAAAGAAAATCACAACAAAAAATAGTCCAAAACAAAAGCCCAGAAAAGGCCAAAAGCCTAACAAAAAACACAAGCAAAGCTAGTATAAAAAAACAAGTGGACACACAAACGGGCCGGCTCAAACAGAAAAATCCGCAACCAAAACGACGAACGGTCGTACAATCAAAAGATCGACCGGCTGCTAAACTAATTCTCGGGTCACCGAGAGTTAGCAAAAGCAAATAGAGTAGGTGGGCATATGGAGGTTTCATCCTATTTACGTCTGCCCCAACCCCTAAAAAAAACCCTAAGAATCTAAATTTCTTCAAGATTTTTTCCAATGCCGGGAAGTCACAAGTTTAACTCAAACAAAAAAAGTTTACAAAAAAAAACTATCGAGCACTGCAGCATCCGGCCGTGCTTGCAGTGGATCAAGCCCAACGAAAAAAAGCCACGTAGAAGAACAAAATAAAACACAAAGAAGAAAAAAACCCAGAAACTACAAATGGGTCGTGACCATGCAGAACAGGCCCAACAAACACACAGACCATCGGTGCCACATCAACAATCGTGAACTCCTGATCAAACACGTAAAGCAGATCACACGCTCTAAATTATCGACCGAGAGTTAACGAAGTTCTCGGCTGACCGAGCGCTAGCAATAGCGTATTTATATAACTCTAAATTTTACTACTGTATGACTCGCTTTCTGCCTAACAGGTGTTAAAACGGGGAGGAATCTGCAAAGTGAACATTCCGGTAGTATACGGCGTAGAGGCCGAAGAGAAGATAGCATGACAGGGCGACGTATACGCGACGGCCGGCGCATCGAGATCCACACGTAACGCCGCCCACAGAGAAGGAAAGACAAAAAAATAAAAAATCGACGGCGACCTCTCCGCCGCACCTTCCCCGGACTCCTCGTCTCCATGTGCGTGCGGCGCAGAACGCGATAAGCCTCCGCCGCATCCCGGCCGTCCGTTCCACCTTCGAACCCCAACGGCCTCGCGTCGAGTCCCCTTCGCCTCCCGCGCGCACTCGCCACTTCCGCTCCCGCGCCACTGACGGTTCGGGCACGAACCGCCGAGACCCATGCGTCAGTTTCAGTAGAGCTTGGTATTAATAAGCACACCCATGGCGTAATCTTTGTGCTTACGGACGGTGGTCGCTAACCCTAGAGAGAGACACGTAGACATGGGCAGCAAGAGTAAGAGGAAGAAGGCGGCGGCGGCCGCCGCCGCCGCTGGTGTACAGGTCAACGGAGACGAGCCGCCGGTGGATTCTGGAGCCGCGGCCAACGGAGATGGGATTCCGACACCCATGTCGGCTTCCGTTGATCCGGCCATCAGCGGCGAGCCGCCGGCGGACTCTGCGGCGGCGGCGGCCATCGGAGACGAGGTTGCGCCGCCGCCGCCTTCGTTGAGGCGGCCAATGGCGATGAGTTGCCGCTGGATTCTGCGGCAGTGGTCAACGGGGAAGGAGCTCCGCCGCCGCCTCCATTATCTGGTGAGGCGTCCAACGGCGACAAGACGCCGGTCCATTCTGCGGCGGAGCCCAACGGAGACATGATTCCGCCGCCGGTCGATTCTTCGGCAGAAGCCAATGGTGACGTTGTTGAGCAGCCTCCTTTGGTAGAGCAAGACAATGGCGGCAGCGAGCCGACGGCGGCGACGGGGTTGCCCGAGAATTCGTCGGAGGCGAGGCGGGACTCGTCGCTGGAGCGGGAGGGGGAGGCGGAAAGGCTCAAGGCGCTCAACGGCATGCTCGTCAAGGAGGCGGTGGAGACACGGGGGCAGGTGGCGGCGCTCGCCGCCCTGGTCGACAAGCGCTCCGCCGACGCCGGCGCGCTCGCTATCGTGGAACACCAGGTCCTCCGAGCCGCCCTTGTTGCCCATCTCCGCGCCTCTACCGAGGAGGACGTGGCTCTGCGGGCGCGTGTTGCCAACGACCAGGAATTGCTCCAAGCCGCGGAGGCGAGGGCGGCTCGAGAGGCTGATGCCAGGCGCGAGGCCGTGGCTCGCGTCGGGGAGGCCGGCCTGGAGGAACGGCGGGTTCTGGAGCTCCTCAGCGGGAAGGAAGCAGAGGCTGCGGCTGCGACAAAAACTGTCACCGGATTAGAAGCAGTGGTTTCTGAATTGGCGGGGAAGAGTACTGAGCTGTGTGCAGAGAAAGGGCAACTGGAGAAGCAATTGGGAGAGATGAGTGCCTCTGCTGACAGCGTCCTTGCTCAGAAGACAGAGGTGGAGGGAAGCTTCATGGATTACAAGAAGAACACTGAGATGTACAAGCAGGAGATTGAGGGCAAGCTTGATGAGAAATCGAAGCAATTGGAGGCTTTAAGTTCCAGCAAAGCCGAAATGGAGGTGAAGCTCCAGTCTTTGGAGGCAGAGCTCTCGGCAGCCCTGGCTAGGAACAGAGAATTGGAGTCTGAGGTGGAGACTAGCAAGACAGAGTTAGCTGCAGCGAAGACAGAGCTGGAGAAGCTCCTGGTCGAGATTGCGGATGTCGGTAATAAGTACACCACATTGGTCGCCGAGGCGGATGATCTCAAGAATGAGATTGAAAAGATGATGACGACAAAGAAAGCTGCTGTGGCTGCATTTGCTGCTGAGAAGACCAAGTTCGATAAAGAATTGGATGGAATGAAGAGGAAGGTTGACTTGATTCAACGCAACAAGGATAAGGCCATGGCATCTGCTCGTCAGAAAGATGTTGAGGCTGCAAAGCTTAGGGCCGAATTGAATGGGCTGCGGGCTTCTATTGCTGAGCAACACGCACTCTGTGAAAAGCTCAGGGCCAACAATTCTAGCCTCCAAGTTGAGGTTGACACGGTTCAGAAAGCACTTGGCGAAGAGAAAGCAGAGGGAGACAAGTTAAGGCTGATGCTTGAGGAGGTTGAGGGCTACAATGACGGGAAGAACCACGAGATTGCGGTGCTGAAGTCCGAAGTTCAGAACAAGTGTGGACATATCTATACCTTGAATGGGGAGATTAAGAAGCTGCAGCTAGCATTTGCTGAGGCGAAGCAGAGGGAGAAGACTGGCGTGTGGACATGGCTGTGCCCTACCACCACTGTCATCGCCGCCGCTTCCTTTGCCTACGCTGCTCATAGCCGGTGAACAGAAACTCTTTTACCCACGTTTTGTTCGCTCGCTTGAGTATGCATAATAAGAATAACCAGTCTACCACTTATGTTACTACGACGTGCTTGCTATATATGATGAAACTGTTCATGGTCGTATAAAATGAAGTTTTCTCTACCTTTTACTTTGCATGTGCTCGTGGAATTCAGGGTGTCATTTGCTCAAATTATGAATTATGGGCTGTCAGAAAATAATTGATAGTGATACATCTTCTATAGTAGTTTCCAGTGACTTCATAGGATAAGGAGAACTAGAGAAGAAACTAACTGAATCTAAGGCATGCCTCGATCGGTTCAGTGAACACATCCAAACGTTAAACATATAGCACAAGTCATTTTCTTATGATACACTAAATTGATTTTGTTTGTTTTGATGTTTGGTCACTAAGGAATTGAATTCAGCTTCCTCCTTAAGCCCCAACGCACACAAATTTACCAACAAGGCAACAACCATCGGTGTTGTATTTAAGTTCAGAACTTTCACATGGTCTTCCAATGATTTGTAGCTCGATTGGTAACAAGTCTTATCTTGTTGCTCACTTGTTATTTGATCAACCAAAAGAGGATAACCAAATTGCTACCGTGAATAATCTAAGGAATGCTTGGTGTACTAACCTTTATTCTGTAAATTTGTGGCGAACTTTATTCTGCTATTCGCTATCTAGCTACTGTTTGGATTCTATATACAAATCCCGAAATATTCTTCTGCAGAATGAAACCGAAGGCCGTATGAACTATAAATGTAGAGCTAACAAAAACCCTAGTGCTGGTTTTAGAACTTCAATAGCTTTGCTTGACCTGTCCTCCTCTGGCAGAATGACTCGATCCTATCGCAGGCTTCCAGTACTACATGAACAGGTGCCCCAAAGAATATTCTAACCCAGTTCTTCAACCCAAGGACAAAACCTGAAAATCACAAAGGCCATAATGAAATTGCAAATGTAAAGTGTAATAAATGCTAGCAGACAGAATGGTCGTTGGAATAGAAAGATGGTAAATATAGTGAATTATACCAGGTAAAATCAGGACAGATTCTTCTTTGATCAATTCACGAGCAAAGTCCATGTCATCTACGATGCCTGATAAAAGTGAAGTATTGACTTCAACCTGCATGTTTTTGTCATCATCAGTTCAAACATAGGATGATAAATAAATCATTATAATCCAATGACGGTACATCTGTGAAAACCAACCATCATGAACATTGAACCGTTAGGCTTTGAGTAGCATTGCAGAGCTTCAATCTGGTTCACTCTTTTGTAGAGAGCATCTGCAGCAGACTCAAGCAAGTTCACCACATTTAGATGGAACTCGTTGTGTTCTTGCAAAAGAATCTTGGGAACTGATGCCTGTGTATCAAAGAATTCATCCGAATTAGTGTACTCACTTGTGTGGTAAAACATTGTGTAGTAATCGGTTACTCACCTGAATGATTGAAGCTGGTCCTGAAGTCACATTCAGTAGCATCTCAGTCGCTGTTCTGACCTTTAAAAAACCAAAATTATGGATCTACATAGAAGAGTGCATATAACCAGAAATGCAAAAAGCATGAGAATAATCTAGTGTCTTACATTCTTGAGTGTACCGTTAGGATCACAGAAGGCCAACCAACCGAGACGCCATCCTGGGACCATGAATCTCTTTGAGATCCCTCCAATGGTGATGACGGGTCCAATGTGTGCATATGTGGTCATGGGAACAAACTTGCTGCCACCAAAGACCATATGCGCATATATCTCATCTGCTATTACTGGAATCCCCAGATCTCTTGCAGTCTCAGCAATCTACAGATCAAGGGATGTAGTTGGTGATCAGCGATATATCAACCAGTCATGCATATTACGAGTACATGAAGGTACATTTGTTCATAGTATTCAGAGATGGTAGCAGCCTAGTATTTAGAGATATTTTTTAATAACTGATCTTGTGATTTCGGTTTCAGGACGCAGCAAGCTGTGCTTGTGAACTGTACGAACGATCACCTGAACAAGATGCTGTGAAGAGTAGACCGCGCCACACGGATTGTTTGGGTTGATGATGACAATGGCTGCTGTGGCACCATCAGCCAGAGCACGCACACCTGCTAGGTCAGCCTCCCACCCCTGCCGGGGAAGGAGGTCGTAGAAGCGAGGCTCGGCACCAACAAGCTCACAGGCCGCCTCATAGGCGCAAATCCCGGTCGTGGTAGCAGATATTCGCCCCTGGTGCCCCACCGAGCACCGTTGTGATGGCAGTGATTGCGCCCGTGCCACCGACTGTCATGAACACGTCGGACTCCCGGGTGCGGTGGCGTGCACCGGTGGACAGGTGATCGGCCACAGCGCTGTTACAAAGAAAGTCAGTTGCATCAGATAAGGTATGACAAGAGATGTCATTAAGGCTGATGAAATCTTATCAAGAGAAAAATATTATTTGGAACTAACGGTACAAATTGAAACATCTCTTTGTTCATCTTCAGAATGCACAAAAATGTTCAGTACATGGTCATGTAAATCAAAATGGATCATGAAAAAGTACAAAACTGAAAGCGATTGCCTGGAAAAGGTGTACCAGTGACATGAATGAGAATGCACAAAATTCTTCACTACATGATCATGCAAAAAAAAAAGGATTATGGAAAAGTACAAAACTGAAAGAGATTGCTGGGAACGGGTGTGCCAGTGAAATTAATGGCCTGGGGATTGTTTAGCTTTTTGGGGCCTGTGGTCTGTATACCAGAGTTGTATCTATACATGTGGGTGCCAGCAATCAATGAACATTATTTTGTAACGAGTAATCAAGATGATATAAAAGTGCTTTGCAATGCAATGCGATGTATGGTAATACTCGACTGCGTTGGATTCTCCGATCCTGAAGCTGAGGGCGGCAACAACGTATGAAGGGGAGACACAACAACCCTGATTGCAATACTACAGATTACTAAGGGATGTTTGGGCATAATAATTAAGTGTACTTTTGTTGTTGCTGTGGAACAATATGTTTACATCAACAAAATAATTTAGCCGAGCAGAGAATCAGTTTCAGTGCAGTAGCAACGCCCTCGAAGTGCACTGGTTCAGAAAGAAACTGTTGAACTCCTATTCTCTACAACAGGCCGGGTCCATTGCCATCCCACGGACTCGTCGTGCAGCAACGGCTACGTCGTGGACTCCCGAATGGTTCGCGCGGACGAAACTGAAGAAACAAACAGTGACAACAGCTAACTGATGAAATAACACCACTAGCTTAACTGAACCTAGTACTGTATAATACAGTGCGACAGACAGGGTTATGCCAATGGCTTCCTTTCAGTGTTTACACGTTGGTTTGGAGAATTTAGTGCATTTTGGTAGAATGAAATTTGCCTCCAGCTTCAGCTTGCTGCTAGAAAGGTGAGACGTTGCTGCTGAGTGACCGATTTGCTCTTCCATGATGTGTTATTTGTGCAGGTGCAGAAGAGAACTTGTGAAGAGCTCGCTGCGAATGAGCGAATCGGCTATGCAGCAACCCTGATTGCCAAGTGCAGGGAGATGCGCAGCACAGTTACAGACAGTTAGCTTGTATCGATCACAGTTAACACAAGGAGTCCAGTAGGTTCAGTTCAGCTTGGGATAGAGAGTAAGCAGAGCACACTTCTGAATTACAGAAACAAAAAATCGAGATTGTGTCAGCACTCAGCTAGCTATTTATCATCCCTGATTCTCTACAGAGCGAAGCCAACCGCAAACATTCAGACCACGAAATGCATGTCAGTCCGATACATACAGACCACGAAATGCATGCCTTGTCTTCAGAGTGAATAACCACGAAAACATGGCGCTCGAGCGATCTAGTAGCATAGGGACCCGTAGGGCTGACATGTTAACAAACTCCCCGCACAAGTAACATTACTTATCGTTGGTTGGTTAAGCTTATAAGACTGTTGGATTTGGATTAGCTAAGCATCGAACTTGAAGAAAAAGCAGCGAGGCGTAGATGAGCAAAAGCACGAGGGCGTACTCACCGGCGTGCGGCGGGAAACCCATGGGAGGGCGCGTAGCAGTCGAATTCCCCAGACCTGACTGCGTCTGCGACGGCGTCCGCGGCGAACTCCCCGCCCCGGCGGAAGCAGGCGTGCACGGAGGCGTCCCCGACGCCGAGGGACACAAGGCCCTTGCTCTTGTCAGCGCAGCCAAGCAGCTCGCCGATGACGCCCCTGATGGACGCCTTCCCGTCCGACGACAGCGCCGGGTGGCACCTCGCCGCCGGCTTGCGCACTTGGCCGCGTCGCTCTTGCCCCGGCGCCGTCACAACCTGAGTGAGAATTGATGGAGAAACAAGAAAATGAGGGATGCACATCTGGCCAGATGACTCGCATTCGACAGGAGGCTGGTGAGGTACCTGGGCAGTCGGCGCCATCGATCGGAGGGGAGCAGAGAAGAAAATGAGAGAGAGAACAAGAGATGCGATGTGTACTGAGATTTTTGTCGTTGCTATTCACGAGGTCGAGGCGTGTGGGTGCTTATTTGTAGGTGTTGTCAGGTTGTGTGGATCAGAGACGTACAAGTGATGGTCAAAACTAACAATAGTTTCGAGATTTGTTGGCTAGCTTCTCTTCTTCTGTTAGAGAGAGACGCACACGCCAGAGGTTTGCAATCTCATCGTTGTTCTCAGATCGAGCTCCCACGTGGCGCTGTTTGGACAGATAAGCCCGGCTATTATTTCAGAAAATAATACTCCTACTACTCCGCGTACGTGTGGTTGTTTGGATCTCTCGTAAATAAAATTAGAATTCCGGGTACGTTGGCGCCAGTTTTGCACCCAGACCACAGGATAGTTACTAGGCTTTGCTTGCTCCATCTTCTTTCCATGGCTTCACATCCTACACGGTAAGAGATAAATCATCCAGACTTGCAGGGTTCTGCGATATGAATAGTACTTCATGGTATTGTTCATCGAATCAATTCTTTTGTACATTATTTTGCATAAAACCTCTGATGCTTGGATCCAGCCAATTCCTAGATTAAACTAAATCCAACAACCTGGCAAATTGCGCCTTCCGCTCTGATTTAGAAACAAACCGTTGCTTTGATTATAAAAGAAAAATAAGGCACACGCTTCATTTAGGAAGGAAGATTGTGCAAGTTATTTACACTAGTTCCGGATGTAAGGCGCTTACAATTTAAAGTCCATCGTGCACGTGCAGCTTACCTCTGTGGACTGTGGAGAACAAATGTAAGCCAACAGTAGTAGATCACTAAAATACGCAATACGAATAGCATTTCCGCAGTTTTACTTACCATCACTTGCTTCCTTCACCTTTTTTTGCGAGAAAAGGAGCTTTTCGCTGCTCCCAGTTTCAAACAGTCTGAAACTGATAAAACATGCATCTGGTTTTTAGAACCACAACCCAAAGATCAGTAGCAGCCAACCGATGCTCACTGGGGATTTTTCTCAAACTATAGAAATTATCCAGCAACCAAAACCATCAGCGACAAAAACTCAAACTCCAGCCTACAAACCTCCAGCAGACCACTAAACGAAAACAAGAACTGAAACTAACAGAACACTGCCAACTGCTCTACGCAAAGCAACAGCGACAACATCAGTCTCGCTCCAAAAGCTGCACCAAGCAGAGACACTGAGACACACATGAAATTCAGGAAGCACCACATTCTCATCTGCAATCCTAAGCACCATGGGCCCCGTCCCCCGCCTTTGAAACACATCAGTGGCCACCAGGATCAGCAGATGTTTTTTTTTTTGAAACAAGGTAAAAGATTTGCCATTTTCATTGGACAAGCCTAGGACTTCATAAGAGGGAGTCACTCTCCCGATATTGCATTGCCCAAAACTTTGGCCCCAGCCAAACACCAAGCTCTCGCCTCATTTTTTATTCTAGTAATCACAACGGCCACCAAAGACGCTACATGCCGAAAAACTCTAGCATTGCACTCCTTCCACACCTCCCAAGATATGAGCATGACCATGGAGGACATGGCTTTTCTCACGACACCGTGATCCAAAGCAAGCTTAGACCACCAATCATTAATGGAGTCCCCGTTTACCTATTGCGCCGGGATTATGTCATGGCAACCACACCAAGCAAGGATCTCCTTCCAAATTGTTGTGGTGAAACGACACTTGAAGAGAAGATGCCCCGAAGACTCTTGAACTTGTTACAAAGAGGACAATTCCCACAATTTTGCCATCCCCTATGTTGTAGACGGTCGGCCGTCCATATCCTATTTTGAAGAGCCAACCACGCAAAAAACTTGCATTTTGGGGGAGCCCAAGTTCTCCAAACCGTGGCATCAAGGGAGGTAGAGATGATGCCCTCGAATTGCATCTTGTAGGCCGTTTTGGCGGAGTAGGATCCATCACTAGTGAATTTCCATCTAATCGTGTCGGGGTTGTCATTGTTGAGGGTGACTTCGGAAACCAACTCCCAAAGGGAGACGAATTGTTGTATGTGATCAATACCAAAACCTTGTTGAATGTTGATGTTGTTAACCCAACAATTGTTTTCAAGAGCCTTTTTGTGAGATCCTGGCTCAATGCTTAATAGGATTGATAGAATACTCATATCAACAAGTTGCAACTTCTTTTCCGGAAGCTCATCTGGAAGGAACTCCGAGATTAAGCGTGCTTGCCTGGAGCACTCCAAGGATGGGTGACCGACCGGGAACTCGTTCCCGGGTGCGCACGAGTGAGGACAAAGTGTGCAGAAAAGACCTGTATTGATCTGTAGGGCCAGTCTAGATTTCCTAGTGAGCTGCCAGGGGTGACAGGCCCGGCCCGGGGTGGGCCAGGGTGTTACATTGGTATCAGAGCCGACCCTCGCGGTAACTCGGGCGTGTGTGGGTCAGTGCGCGGACATGTGGACATGTGCCGGCACTGGACGCATGGATGGGTGCCAAGGGGGGAAGTTCCTGGACTGAGGGTGACCGACGAGGGCGTCGGTCTTCTAAGGGGGGAAGATGTGAGATCCTGGCTCAGGGCTTAATAGGATTGATAGAATACTCATATCAACAAGTTGCAGCTTCTTTTTCGGAAGCTCATCTGGAAGGAACTCCGAGGTTAAGCGTGCTTGGCCCGGAGCACTCCAAGGATGGGTGACCGACCGGGAACGAGTTCCCGGGTGCGCACGAGTAAGGACAAAGTGCGCAGAAAAGACCTTTGTTGATCTGTGGGCTAGTCTAGATTTCCTAGAGAGCTGTCAGGGGTGACAGGCCCGGCGAGGGGTGTTACACTTTTGACGGAGAAATTCTGTCTTATGGCATCTTGGTATAACTTGGGAGCAATATCCATTGGACGTAAACCATTCAACCATGGGGAGGTCCAAAATTTTGCCTTCTCGCCATTACCAACCATGACCACCGTAGTCACCGCAAAAAAGATCTTTATCAGCATTGTTGCAAGGGTTGCCAAGGCCGGTCCATGGTTTGGAGTCATCCGCCCATTCTAGCCAAAGCCATCGTTGCCTAAGCGTAGGCGTGAACTTTTCAAGATGCAAGATGCCTAGGCCACCAAGCTCGGTCGGACGACAAACCACCTCCCAATTAACTTTACATTTTCCTCTGGTAACCTTCTCACAACCGGCCCAAAGATAAGCACAAAGGAGAGTGATGATCTTATTAATCACTTCTTTGGGCAACTCAAGCTATGTGATGTGGTATATAGCTTGGGAAGTGAGGACGGATCGGAACAAAACCCGGCGTCCGACCACATTGACGTTCTTCCAATTTCTGGCCTTGATCTTGGAGGCAATTTTATCTTTCGAAGGTTGGAAGTTAACAATACGAAGCCGAGTGATGCTCAAAGGCAGGCCCAAGTAGAGCATCGGAAAGGTGGTCTTGGTTGCCGGAAAGGATTCGAGGACATCATCAAGGTCAATGCTCTCACATCGGATGGGGCAACAAGACATCTCCTCTACCTTTGAAGATTTGAAGATCTCGCCCCTGTAAACCATCCCAAACAACGATATAATGAGATCAAAACACTATATTGGTAGGCTCCCCAGGTAGAACTCCTTGAAAAAATGCCTTGTTTCTAGTTTTCCAAAGTGCCCACAGCAAGGAAGCCACGCTAGCCAAGACAGTCAGTCGAACATTACTGGGAAACTTTTTCACCCAAACCAAAATGTCATCAAAATTCAAAGGAGCTGAATTCGAACAAAAAGCACACTTCACTACAGTCAACATGTATCTTGCAATAGGGCATGTAAATAAAAAATGATCGGTGCTCTCATCAGCACTATAAAACATGCATTTTCATTACCAATACAACCTCTATGAGCATTACCTCTTTTGTTAGAATACATTTTCAAAAAGCTAAACCAGAGGAAAACCTTGACTTCAAGTGGAACTTTCAGGAACCAAGTAGAGATTTAAAAGGGAAACCTAAGTGCCTTACTTTCAAAGCTAAATACATAGAACACACAATAAAAATACCCAAAGCAGTAAGTGTCCATCCACACTTATCTTCTCACTTAGTCGAGCACACACTACCACACATATCAATCATTTCATACCAAGATTTAGAGAAGTCCCCCAACAAATTCTCCTAAAATTCAGGCTATCCAACCTTCAATCAAAACTTTACAAACAGTAACATTTTGCTATGGGATAAATCATACAATCTGGTGCACTTTACTGCTCGAAGACTCCCACCAGTGTTCGCAAAAACCTAGACTTGTCACCATTTCCCACTAATTGTTTTACAGAATTTAAAGAAAATTCTCTAACTTTAAGTAAACCACTCCAAAAGTGAGAATGA
This sequence comes from Poa pratensis, assembly GCA_947311845.1. Classification (NCBI taxonomy): domain Eukaryota; kingdom Viridiplantae; phylum Streptophyta; class Magnoliopsida; order Poales; family Poaceae; genus Poa; species Poa pratensis. The sequence continues at coordinate 41,292,769 of CAMZMU010000072.1, read as the reverse complement.
ACATGTTTTAATTTAACCCGAGACAAAGCTGCACTATGCAGATACTTGCTTGTAACTAAATCTTGCCAAAAACCTTCCTTGTTTTCTAGTTTCCATAACCATTTGCTAAGAAAGTACACATTCGTAGTTTATTAAATCCATTATGCCCAAACCTCCTTGATCCTTCGGTTGGCAAAAAAATTTCCACTTAACTAAATGAAACATTTTCTTCCCTTCTCCTCGTTCTAGAAAAGTACTTTCCTAAAGAAAGTCATACGTGTCCTAGGGCCTTCGCAAACTTCTTTCCACTTAACTAAATGAAACATTTTCTTCCCTTGTCCTCAGTCTGCAATGAATATGTGGCTGTGTGCACTAGTCAGTGCAGATGCCGGTGTGTGTGTGTGTGTGTGTGTGTGTGTTGTGTGTGGGTGTGTGTGTGGGTGGGTGGGTGGTTGGGGGGGGGGGGGGGGGTCTCTCTTAGAAAAAAACTTCAAAAGATAGAAATATTATCGGCGTGTTCATTTTATTCCACTACATATTTTTCTCCTTCTGAGCCAAAAAACTGGTCGCATTATTGCTTCTTGTTAGTACAACTTTATACTATAAATTTTGTATAGTTCAATAAAATATAGTGTATCCGTCCTATAATTATTTATATAGATATGGATGATCATCAGGACAACAAAATTAACAAGGTAAACATCGATAAACTTAGGCAGCATGAACGTAAATCTTTGGATGACAAATTATTTTTCGATATATTGAAAGATCATACCGTAAATGTAGGGACAGAAGGAACAAGTTACCCAAATCAAAGTTCGGTTTCTCACATATGCTCAACACTTTCTAATGTGTAATCATTATTGTTTGTTCACAACTGGGAATAATATTTTACCAGTCATTATTAGTGTTCCTAAGAAAATAGGAAATAGATTAAAAAACTATCATTAAGAAGAATTGCTTTGTAAAAGTTAAACATGTGAACAAAACCACAAACCATGATACACTTGTTGGGGCCACACAAATAAAGTGGCATCATCAGCTCCATGATTGTACCAACATGCATGTCGGGTATGCCAATGATCTATAACCAATTCTATAGAATACATAAGCCAGAAAAAAACAATCCACGGTTTTTTATCCAAGTTTGCACTTCTTGGAAATTGACACACTGATATTCGTCAAACAACACCAAGTCCGTAAGTAAAAGAGTATTAACCTTTCCTTCTCCCACGTCTCATATAGTGTTACCTCAATGTTCACTCCTTGTTAAAGGAATTACAGATTGCCTAGCAGTGTGCACTAGTGTTTTGGTGTGACAACCTTGGTGCGACATGGCGAATCGGGTTTTCTGCGCGTAGTCTAAGGATAACGAAATGGACTTCCTTTTTTCAAGGAGAAGAGGGTGCTTGGTGCCCTTGATGTTCAGTTTGTGTCTTATGAAGACAAGGTGGCTGATGCTTTCACCAAGCCTTGTGCAAGACTGATTCTATAAGAGCATCTCCACCGGTGCTCCCAAAAGAACTATTGGGTGCGCCGACACGAAAAAAAAAACCATCGGCCCTCCTAACAGCGGCAAAGTTGCCAGAGGGGCCCAATAGCACGTCCGGCAACCCTGGTTCACGCTGAAAGAGCATTGTCGCTCTTAATCATGTTTTGATGTTGATGATAATACAAAGTTTGCATCTAACAGTTTATTCAAGTTTGAACAGGTCTTACGAATGTCGTCATTGCATTCGCGCTTTAAATCTCTTCAGATTGCTGGAAATTGCCAGGGAGCGGTACTACCGCTGGGATAGGCGGTAGTACCGCCAGCTCCCAGGAAATTGCGCTGCAGTGGCAGCACCACTGCGGGTACCGCAAGCGGTACCGCCATTTCCCAGTTCTGGCCGCATCCGCGTACCTCCAGCGGTACCGCCCACGCGGAGCTGGTTGGCTCTGGTTTTGGTACCGCCGCGGGTACCGCCGATTTGGAGTTCTGGGTCGACGTGCGCTACCTCCAGCGGTACCAAGGGCGGTACCAACTGGTACCGGGGCGTGGGAAGCGTGAAGACTGGAGACGACCGTTGACTGCTCGAGTGGCTGAACTAAAGACCCCAGCGGTACCACCGCCTGTTCCAGCGGTAGTACCGCTGGCGTGGGTTTTCTGCCTTCCAACGGCCAGATTGAAGGGAGGGGGTATTTAAACCCCTCCACCTACCTTGGGACATTTGAGCTACTAGAATTGAATCTCCATTGTTGCCAAAGCTTCAAACTACTAGATCTCCCACTCCAACCACTCAATCGACTTGATCCTTTGAGGAATGCCATAGGAGGTCTAGATCTACATCTCCATCGAAGGAATTTCATTTCCCCCATCATCCTTTGTGGTTCTTGTTCTCTTGGGGTTGCTTGTAACCCTAGGAGACCTTTGTGAGTTTTGGAAGCCTCAACTTGTTGCGAGGCGATCCGGGACATTGTCGGGAGGCTCCAACTCATTGTGGAGTTCCTCGACCTTTGTGTACCGGCTTGGTCAACGCCATCAAGGTGACCTCATAGTGGACGAGCCAATCCCCCGGGAAAAGCTCACGGAGAATAGAGTGAGCACATCTGTGCTATTGGAGCGCCTAGGTGGCTCCACACTCCTCCAACGTAGACGTACTTCCCTTGGGAAGGAACTACGGGAAACATCTCCGTGTCTCACTTTGCGGTTATTTCTATCCTTTACTTGTTGCTTCCGCTACGTTTTTACCTTGCTTGTATCACATAGGTTGCTATCACTAGTGCACATCTAGTCAACCTTGTTATACTTTGCTCAAGCCCTAATTAATCGAAAAAGAATTAAAATTTGGTAGTCGCCTAATCACCCCCCCCCTCTAGTCGACATATCGATCTTTCAATTGGTATCAGAGCCTCGGCTCTTATCTAAGGCTTCACCGCCTAAGAGAATATGTCGGACAACTTGGACCCAACCGCGTCGGTAACTAATGAACGCCTTGGTGAGGTTGTTAGTGATCTCAAGAGTGAGATGTCTAATCTCAATACCGAGATTACTACCAACCTCAACCTAAGCATGAAGGAATCGATGCGGGAGATGTTCAAGGAGTTTCTAGGGAAACCGGAACCTAAGATTGATTTACCCCCCGGGAAAAGGAGTCGGAGAAGGTAGATGTTCTTCCTTCTTCGGTCCTAGTCAATGTGGACGGAAAGGCAAAAGCCAATCCCGAAACAACGAATGCCGCGGAGGGTAACTCAATCCCAAGGAAGCCGGGGGTGTATGCAAGTGTCCCACCGGGACAAGTGTATAACTCAATCCACCAACACGTCTCTCCGCCACACATCGCCAATATGGGCGCACCTCCTAAGCTTGATCCAAAAGACTTTCCTAATTGGCAATATGCTATGCGATCACACATGTCTAGTTGTTGTGTTTTCTTGATTGACATTCTAGAGCAAGGCTTCTATCCTCAAGACCCACTCAACATGACTTCAACGGAGAAGGCCAATCATCAACTCAACGCCACCGCCATGCACATGATTCAAACGGCCGCCGGCCCAACTTATACCACTCATATCCGGATGTGCAAGACGGCAAAGCAATGTTGGGATAAACTCCATAACTTGTTCTTGGGGAATGAAAGCATTCAACTTTCCAAGTATGAAGCGGTTCAAGACGAAGCCGATGAGTTCGTGATGAATGAGGATGAGACACCCGAAGATCTCTATCGAAGGCTCACCGCTCTTTCCATCACCTTGAATGATTTTGGCTTCGAGAAGTTTGAAGATAATTGGATCAAGCGCAAGTTTCTCAAGGCAATCACTCCCTCAAATCAAGGCTTGGCTCAAACCATTCGATCAAGACCGGACTTCTCAACACTTGATTCCAACACCGTGCTCAACGAGTTTGTATCCATTGGAATGGTGGTCAAGAGCTCCATTCATGCTCATGCTCGGCAAAGAGGACTTGCGGGACACTCTCCAAATGTTGCTTTGAAGTCCACGGCCATCACTAGTGAAGAAGAGTATGAACATGGAGTTGAAGAGGAGGATTCGGAGGACACAAGCAAATATTATGAGCACATGGCCCTTGCTTCAAGAGCCTTTTGGGGCAACCGTTCCAAGAGATCTTCATCAAGACCTTTTGCTAAGAAGAACTTCGTTGCAAGACCAAGAGGAGACCGTCCAAAGACTTGCTATAATTGTAGTAATCTCAATCACTACATTGCCGATTGTCCTTGGGAGAATCGAGAGGACCACAATGGCAAGCTTGTGAGAAAAGACAAGTCCAAGGGCAACGGCAACAAGAACTACGTGAAGAAGAGGGTTCCAATGCCTTGTGTGTTCAAGATAGAAAAGTTTTGGAAGAATACATGTCCGGTGATGAAGATGAAGTTGGAGCTACCGCTCGCATTGCCATAGCTACACCTTCCTCTACACCGTCATCCCTATTTGAATCCCCCAATGAGAATGAGTCCATTCCCTACACATGTCTCATGGCAAAAGCCACCTCGGTAACTCCTTCTACCAAACCTATTACCTCTACACCTCCTTCCTTATTGGATTGTGTAGAGAATGTTGTGAAGGAGCCCCAAAGTCCAAATGAGGTGGACTTGTGGCTAGCTAATCTTAAGGGAGAAGATAAAGTGAATGTTGATGCTCTTTTGGAGCAACTTGAGGAAACTAACTCTCTTGTAGATCAAAAGGAGGAGATCATTTCGGGCATGGCAAACCGTGAGGTTGACTATGCTAATGAGATAGCGGATTTCTCTATCGCTCTTGAAAAAGAGCAAACTCGTAGAAGGTCTCTTGAGGAGGCCCTATCTAATTCCGAGGAATCCTATGCTATTGACATGTCTAGAGTTAAAAAGGATCATGAACATGCTCTTGCTACTTCTAAAGTCTATAAGAATGAGAAGCTTGAGCTAGGCATTGAACATGCTAGACTTGAGAAGGAAAACAAGAGACTTGATGAGGAACTCAAAACCCTCAAAGAGTCTTTTGCCAAACTTGAGAAGTCTCATGATCAATTCCTAGGTCAACAAGTGAAAGAAGTTATTGCATCCACATCAAATGAAATTGTTGCTAAATCTATTATTTGTTGTGAGCATGCTAATCTTGTGAAGAGAATGCTAGGTTGAAATCTCAACTTGAGAAGGGCATTTTGGCTTGTGCCCAAGGAGAAAAGAATCTCAATGACCTTTTGAGTAATCAAAAGGATCAAATTGGGAAAGAAGGACTTGGTTTCTCTACCAAGTCAAAGAAGAAGAACAACAAGAAGAAGAAGCCTTCTCCCTCTTCAAAAGCTATTATCTTTGTGAAGGAGGGGGAGTTGGCTAAAGAGAAGGAGACCAACACCGTTGTGGGTAATGAGGTCACAAGGGACCTTCCTACCCATAATGACTTTGCCGGCAAATATAACCCATCTTATGTTCTTATGAAATCTAAAGATGGTCATGTTTATGCTAAATATGTTGGCACTTCTTATGGTGATGATTATCATTGGACTATTTGGGTTCCAAAGACCCTTGTGACTAACAAGAAAGGACCCATCGAAAAATGGGTACCTAAATCGAAGTCTTGATTCCTTGTAGGGTGTGGCGTCCGGTGCGGGTCGATGGACGGTGGATAGTGGCGCATCCCAACACATGACCGGACGCATTGACTTGGTGGATGATATTGAACCTCCTCTACCTCAATATTCACGAGTCAAAATTGGTGACAACCGCGAGCTTAAGGTATTGGGACGAGGCAAGGTCGTTGTTGCTAGAGAGGTCTCTATCAAGAATGTACTTGTCGTTGAGTCCCTTGGCTACAACTTACTCTCCGTCTATCAACTTACTAAAAGTGGTTATGGGTGTTACTTTGATGACGAGAGTGTGATCATCACCGTGAAGGGATCTCTTAAAGTAGTCTTTGTTGGACATGTCGAGTACGGCATGTATGTGCTTGATTTCTCGAAAGAGAGCATGTCGGCCGCGACTTGTCTAATGGCTAAAGTTGATGTGGGTTGGCTTTGGCATCGCCGACTAGCCCACACCAATATGAGAACACTCCATGATCTTCAAAGTGGTGATCACATTCTTGGACTAACCGATATTAAGTTTTCCAAAGATCGTGTGTGTAGATCATGCGTTCTAGGAAAGCAACATGGAGAAGCCCATCCATCAAAGACGAAGATTACCACCGACAAGATTCTTGAGCTCATTCATTTGGACCTATTTGGTCCATTATCTTATGATAGTCTTGGTGGGAAGAAGTATTGCTTGGTGATTGTTGATGACTATTCAAGATACACATGGGTCTATTTCTTCAAGAAAAGAGTGAGACTCAACAAAGAGTCATTGACTTCATCAACATGTCAACGCAATATCAAGAGAAGATCATGACAATTCGAAGTGACAATGGGTCCGAATTCAAGAACTACACCGTGGAGGGGTTTCTTAGTGAAGAGGGTATTGCTCATCAATATTCCACTCCATACACCCCTCAACAAAATGGTGTTGCGGAGAGGAAGAACCGGACTCTTATGGATGCGGCTAGGACCATGATTGCGGAGTATGCTTCTCCGTTCAACTTTTGGGCCGAAGCCATCTCCACCGCTTGTCATGCAACAAATCGGTTATATCTCCGCAAGCTATTGAACAAGACCCCATATGAGATTCTTCTTGGGAAGAAACCGGATCTTTCTTATTTTCGTGTCTTTGGATGCAAGTGCTTCATTCGCAAGAAAGGTAACCGGTTATCTAAGTTTGAGACTAGATCTATAGAGGGTATCTTTGTTGGTTACTCCACAAACTCTCACGGCTATAGAGTCTACAACAAGACCACCGGTCAAGTTGAAGAATCTAGTGACGTGAAGTTTGATGAGGATAATGGCTCCCAAGTGGGGCAAGTTGATCCTAATGTTGTAGGTGATGTACCTATGGAGCTCGCTCTAAGAAGGATGGCAATTGGGGACATTCGTCCCATTGAAGAGGATCCTCCTCAAGTTCAAGATCCTCCTCGAGCTCCTCCTCAAGTCATACCATCACCAACTCAAGATCCTCCCCGTAACCAAGAACAAACTCCGAGCCCTCAAACAAGTGAGCAAGGTCAAGAACAAGATCAACCTAGTGGTTCCTCTCCACAACTTGATGTTCAAGACCAAGCTCTAGATGGTGCACACGACAATGATCAAGAACAAGATCAAGGTGGTCCACATCAAGATCAAGCTCAAGATCAAAACAATGCACATGACTCCGATGATGAAGGAAATGATCAAGTCATCTCTCAAGAAACTTCGGAGGAGACCAAGAAGAGAAGAGAATTGCGAAGAGAGCAAAAATTAACTCGCTTAGAGCATACATTGGACAAAGTTCTTGGAGGTGTCCAAAGCAAGGTCGTCACAAGAAAACAATTGGCGAGCTTTAGCACCAACCATGCTTTTGTGTCCTTCATCGAGCCCAAGAAGGTGTATGAAGCTCTTGAAGATCATGATTGGATTGATGCCATGCATGAAGAACTCAATAACTTCAAGCGCAACAAGGTGTGGAAGTTGGTGCCAAGGCCAAATGGGTGCAAGAACGTCATCGGCACCAAGTGGGTCTTCAAGAACAAGCAAGATTCGAACGGCATTGTCATTCGAAACAAGGCAAGATTGGTGGCACAAGGCTACTCTCAAGTCGAAGGTGTTGACTTCGGTGAAACCTATGCCCCCGTTGCTCGTCTTGAATCTATTCGCATCTTGCTTGCATATGCATCTCATCATAACTTTAAATTGCAACAAATGGATGTTAAAAGTGCTTCCTTAATGGTCCTATTAATGAGTTGGTATATGTTAAGCAACCTCCCGGGTTTGAGGATCCCAACCATCCGGACCATGTTTACAAGCTCGACAAGGCGCTCTATGGCCTTAAACAAGCCCCACGTGCGTGGTATGAGCACCTTCGAGAGTTTCTTGTAGACCGTGGATTCCAAGTTGGTGTTATTGACCCCACCCTCTTTACCAAGAAGGTGGGTGGCAATCTTTTCATATGCCAACTCTATGTAGATGACATCATTTTTGGTTCTACTAACAATGCTTTCAATGATGAGTTTGCAAAGCTAATGACAAGCAAATTTGAGATGTCCATGATGGGGGAGTTGAAGTACTTCCTAGGATTTGAAGTGAAGCAATATAGGGAAGGTACCTTCGTCAATCAAGCCAAATATACCCAAGACATGCTCAAGAGGTTCACGATGATGGAGCTCAAACCTTACAAGACACCCATGTCCACCTCCGTCGACCTCCACACCGACACCGAGGGTAACGATGTCGATCAAAAACTCTATCGCTCGATGATTGGCTCTTTGCTTTATCTTTGTGCATCTAGACCGGATATTATGTTTAGTGTGGGTAAGTGTGCAAGGTATCAAGCGGCTCCCAAAGAGAGCCACTTAGTGGCGGTTAAGCGCATCTTTCGATATTTGCTTCATACCCCAAACTTTGGTCTTTGGTATCCCAAGGGTTCAAGCTTTCATCTCATGGGTACTCGGATGCGGATTATGCCGGAGAGAAGAAGGATAGGAAGTCTACATCCGGGAGTTGTCAATTTCTTGGCCGCTCCTTGGTGTGTTGGTCTTCCAAGAAGCAAAATTGTGTTGCTCTCTCCACCACCGAAGCCGAGTACATCTCCGCCGCAAGTTGTTGTGCTCAACTCTTATGGATGGTGCAAACTATGAAGGATTATGGTATTATCTTCTCCAAGGTGCCCCTCTTTGCGATAATGAGAGTGCTATCAAGATCGCCCACAACCCCGTGCAACATGCCAAGACGAAGCATATTGAAGTTCGTCATCATTTCATCCGGGAGCATGTGGAGAGGGGCAACATTGACCTTTCTTTTGTAGGAACCAAGGATCAACTTGCGGATATATTCACCAAGGCCCTTGATGAACCAAGATTTCGAGAGTTGAGGAATGAACTAAATGTCATTGATGCGAGCAACTTTGCTTGACCGCCTTGCACAAGTACCCATAGTAGACATCGTAACTAGTTTAGATGCATGCATGGACATAGGGGGAGTGTAGCTCAACTCATGAGTCAACACTACTTCTATTATGCGCACATAGACAATTCGTGCTTCATTTGGTCACTCTCGGTGACAATTTGTGCTTAAACGATGAGTATTGGCCTTGAACCCAAGATATATCTTCGCGGTTTTGGGTTGATAATTGCTCATACATGGTGGCCTAGGCCACCGCCCTCCTCCTTATGAGGAGTTGACCTTCATTTGATCTTATTTGGGTTTTCTAGACCTTTGCTTTCTCTTGTGGAAAACATTCAACCTTTGGCTTTTCCTTTTTGTATCTTGCAAAGTTGAATGTCTCCCACCCCTATCGGTTTGTGATCTATCCTAAGCCAAAAATCTTATCTCAAAAGACTTTTCTTTCTAAAAAATGCTTTTGGTTTCATGCTCTTGGCGCTCCGAAAGTCGGACCCGGCGACATGGCATTGTGTTCGCCCTCTTGGACTTACACAGCGCGGTGCCCCCAGGCGCCGGTACTGGCATCCCACTTCATAGTTATTCACCTTACCATGATGCGAAAGCATTTTGATCGGGCGAATAACCAGCTGTGGGCTGCGCAGAAACCGGCTGGCGGTACTACCGCTGGGTTAAGCGGTAGTACCGCTGGCGCGGTTCTGGCGAGATTAAGGCTCGGGAGGGCACGGGGAAGAAGTCAACTGCTTCTTTTTCCCCACACCCTCCCACTGCCTCTCCTCAGATCCGCCGCCGCCGACCATCTCCGCCGCCGGGACGGAGCCCTCCGGCCTCGGGACCTCCCTCCCTTGCTCCGGGGACGCTCCGGCACCTCTCCCTCACCCTTGACCCTCGCCATGAACACCGGTATGCTTTCTTCCTCTCTCTCTCCTCTAGTTGATGGAGGAAGATGATTGGATGGTGAAATCTTGTGTTCTTGACGAATTGGTTTGGTAGAGATGCAATTTAGGGAACCTAGAACCTTGTGTAGAAGTTTTGTGATGAATCTTTGGCTAGTTTTGTAGTTCTCCATCTAGATTTGTTGGAATCACCTCGGGATGATGTTATTGTTCTTCCTCGAATTATCTCATCATACTTAGTGATTCCACCCCTCCTAGTTGTTGTACTCACCTCTAGACTTTGTTTTCTCCAATTTTTACACTTGTGCTCTTGGTTCCCAAATCATGAAATTGATATGCATTACTTATCCCCATGCTTTCCTACCCATTGCTACTCACAGGTGATGGTTCGAGAGGTCCTCGTCGTCGGGCTTACAAGAAAGCTAGAGAAGACGAGGCTGTTGATGAGATTGAAGAAGAACTCCATCCATCGGGCCAAGCAAACCGAAGAAGAAAGTTGCAAAGAAACCGGCCTCCAAGGAACTCTCCGCAAGCAAGATGCCTGAACCTCAATTCCTTGACACAAGGAAGAGGGATGCCTACTCCACTGACCGGGCAAACCTGCTTCCCAAGTATCGTGGCAATGATCCCTATTTTCACAATGTCTTTCAAGCCCAATGCTACTCAGAGATCCTTCATCGGAAGGCAGAAAAGAACGTGGTGCCTCAACGTTGGATTGACATTGATCACATGACGAGGCACCCGGACTATTTTGGAGAAGCCATGGCCATGTGTCAAGAGTTTGGGCTCATTCCTCTTATGCAACTTAAGCAAGATTATGATGAAGCGCTTGTTTGTCAATTCCTTGCCACCGTTCACTTTGGGACCGAAGTGGAGGAACCATATCTCACTTGGATGACAAAGGACCAACAAATTTCTGAGAATTGGGCTGCCATTACTGCTATGCTTGGTTTTGAAAATCATGGAACTCAAACAATTCTTCCCTCTCACTTGTCAAGCACTTGGTTCCGTGTTCATGAAGCCACAAGACCCGTGGAGAATGAGTCGCTTCGTCCTCTCTATTTTTGGAAGAAGTTCACCGTTGGGAAATCGGAGGGGCTCTATCCTCCCTATGATATCATGCATCGCATCTACCGCATGGTCCTCAACCCCAAGGTTGGCAACTTGGATGAAATCATGGAATCTCCGCACCTTGATGGTTATGACTCATCAATTCAAGACTCAAGGGAAGAAGATTGACATTGCGGATTTTATTTGGAATGAGCTCTACAATGTTGTCCTCAACAAGAAGAATGCGTGTCATGGTCCAATCATTATGAAGATCATCTTGTGGGCTTGGCATCTCCGTTTCCCGAATCAAGATGTTAGTAACCCCAATTCTTGGATTGAACACAAGCCCAAGCGCCTCCTCATCAAGGATCATACCGAGAAGCATAAAGAAGACAAAGCGAAGGACAAGACTGCTGAAACTGCTGCTGGCCCCTCACGGGCTCCGAGGATGGAGGGTGGTTTTGCGTGGATGGCCAAGCAAATGAAGAAGATTTTCTGTTTGTCAAAGGCTGTGGAGACTCGCACTTGGCAAAATCATTCGGAAGACAAGTTGGCACGTCAACGCGACATTCAACGTCGCCGTGATCAAGGCGAAGATGTGCTTTCGGGTTCGGAGAAGAACATCACTACCTTGAGCCAGTGGCAAGCAAAGGATGAAAAGGGCAACGTCATCACTTGGTCAGATTATGAAGATGAAGAAGAAGTCTCCTCTCGTCGCCGTCCTCGTCCCGCAAGCAATGAGAACCTCTCCGACTAAGCAAGTGGGACGCTAGCATCGATTTCTCCCTTTTTGGTATCTTGATGCCAAAGGGGGAGAGATATCTATTAGGTCTATCGGGGATTTGCATGGGTCAAGTCACAAGCTTTTGTGTTCTCTTTGATTCTTATAAGCTTGTGAACTTTGTTTTTATCGCTTCAAGTACCTTGTTATGCATGGTGTAAGACATGTTTAAACTTCGTTTATTGGTTTGAACTTCCTATGTTAGTTGCAAGATTTGTGCTTTTATGCTATATTATTTATCTTGCATGGCTTGAAAAATCTAGGGGGAGTGTTGATCCTAGTTGATGTGCATTTTGGATATTCAAAGACTACTCTTGAGTAGTGCACATATCTAGGGGGAGCTCCGTCTAAATTTTTCGAACCATTTGTAGCAAATCATTGTATTGTCATCAATCATCAAAAAGGGGGAGATTGAAAGAGCATTGTCGCTCTTAATCATGTTTTGATGTTGATGATAATACAAAGTTTGCATCTAACAGTTTTATTCAAGTTTGAACAGGTCTTACGAATGTCGTCATTGCATTCGCGCTTTAAATCTCTTCAGATTGCTGGAAATTGCCAGGGAGCGGTACTACCGCTGGGATAGGCGGTAGTACCGCCAGCTCCCAGGAAATTGCGCTGCAGTGGCAGCACCGCTGCGGGTACCGCCAGCGGTACCGCCATTTCCCAGTTCTGGCCGCATCCGCGGTACCTCCAGCGGTACCGCCAGCGGCACTGGCCGGTACCGCCCACGCGGAGCTGGTTGGCTCTGGATTTGGTACCGCTGCGGGTACCGCCGCGGGTACCGCCGATTTGGAGTTCTGGGTCGATGTGCGGTACCTCCAGCGGTACCAAGGGTACCAACTGGTACCGGGGGCGTGGAAGCGTGAAGACTGGAGACGACCGTTGACTGCTCGAGTGGCTGATCTGAAGACCCCAGCGGTACCACCGCCTGTTCCAGCGGTAGTACCGCTGGCGTGGGTTTTCCTGCCTTCCAACGGCCAGATTGAAGGGAGGGGGTATTTAAACCCCTCCACCTACCTTGGGACAATTTGAGCTACTAGAATTGAATCCCCATTGTTGCCAAAGCTTCAAACTACTAGATCTCCCACTCCAACCACTCAATCGACTTGATCCTTTGAGGAGTGCCATAGGAGGTCTAGATCTACATCTCCACCGAAGGAATTTCATTTCCCCCATCATCCTTTGTGGTTCTTGTTCTCTTGGGTTGCTTGTAACCCTAGGAGACCTTTGTGAGTTTCGAAGCCTCAACTTGTTGCGAGGCGGTCCGGGACATTGTCGGGAGGCTCCAACTCATTGTGGAGTTCCTCGACCTTTGTGTACCGGCTTGGTCAACGCCATCAAGGTGACCTCATAGTGGACGAGCCAATCCCTCGCGGGAAAAGCTCACGGAGAATAGAGTGAGCACATCCGTGCTATTGGAGCGCCTAGGTGGCTCCACACTCCTCCAACGTAGACGTACTTCCCTTGGGAAGGAACTACGGGAAACATCTCCGTGTCTTCACTTTGCGGTTATTTCTATCCTTTACTTGTTGCTTCCGCTACATTTACCTTGCTTGTATCACATAGGTTGCTATCATCTAGTGCACATCTAGTCAACCTTGTTATACTTTGCTCAAGCCCTAATTAATCGAAAAATGAATTAAAATTTGGTAGTCGCCTAATCACCCCCCCCCTCTAGTCGACATATCGATACTTCACACGCCCCGTCCGTAGGGAGAGAAGTGGGAGTGCCGGTAACCGTGGCAACCGACGTCACGTAGGATCCTGATGTGTGGGACGGACCAGTCAGCGACTCAGCGTCGCAG